>MU204351.1:98899-108899 GCA_017309775.1 Paedocypris sp. Pulau Singkep
ACAGAGAGAGAGAGAAAGACAGACAGACAGACAGACAGCCAGAAAGAGACAGAGAGAGTGATAGAAAGAGAGAGAGAGAGAGAAAGAGAGACAGACAGACAGAGAGAGAGAGAAAGAAAGAGACAGAGATATAGAGAGACACTGAGAGAGAGACAGACAGACAGAAAGAAACAGAGAGAGAGAGAGAGAGAGAAAGAGACAGATAGATAAAGAGAGAGACAGACAGAAAGAGACAAACAGAAAGAGTCGTTCCGACTCAAGAGCTGTATGTGTGTGTTCATCCTTCTCTTCTCTTCTCTTCTCTTCTCTTCTCTTCTCTTCTCTTCTCTTCTCTTCTCTTCTCTTCTCTTCTCTTCTCTTCTCTTCTCTTCTCTTCTCTTCTCTTCTCTTCTCTTCTGGCTGTGTGATTCTCATTCCATTATGTGTTTCGAGCAGTACAATGTTTGCAGAGCGTGCGGCGTGTCACTTCAACAGGAAAGCGGATGGGAAACGCTCTCGCTCGCTTTCGTTTTCTCTGCCGGTGCTTTTCTGACTTGATGCAAACTAGAATGATCCAGATAAACCATGGAGGAGGTTTATTACACGTAGTACAACATGTAGTGAAATGTGTTTGTGATCGTTCCAGCATTTAAACACGGGGATGGTAACAAAGGGGGAAATACAGTAGATGCACGTGGATTAGCAGAAGACGTGTGTAAAAGGAGCTGAAAACCACATTGAGTAATACAGATAAAAAAAAAATACTCCATTACAAGTCACCAATAGTCTCAAAGAAGACTTGAGTAAAAGTCGTAAAGTATCCAAATTTAAACAAACTTTACTCGTACTGCATTTAGGCTCAAAAAACACCAAGAAATGTGAAAAAATAAATGTATGAAATATTATTCCCTAATACAGAATTGAAACTTAACACCTCAATGTTTCAGAACGGCAAAACAAAATAGATACAAATAGAACAAATAGTCAGTCAAATTGAAATGTGTAAAAAAGTGCAACCGCTAATTCACCTTCATCATCCTGCAGATGGCGATATCACCACGAAAAAGAAAAAGATGTGACTTGTCTGCAATTACAAATACTCAATCACTAATGTACTCAAGTAGAGAGGACAATCTGCTAATGTTATTGATACTCAGTACAAGTACAAAGTAGCCAAAAATACTTAAGTAAAGTAACAAAGTCCATTTACTCATATACTTAGCACCACGGACCAGATTGTTAACGGTTACTATAGTAATCAGAAAAAACACGAGTGAATCCGAATATGACACACAGTCGCCTTTTATCACATTGTGTACAGACCAAATCGCACAAATATAATGTAATGTGTGACAAAAGTTGTATTTACTGGTAAAAAAAAATGTACAGCGGAAAATCTCACAACCTTTCCAAAACCTTCCAAACACAAAACGAAGTATTAGAGAGTGTGATGGACAAACCTTTATAGAGTTAACAACACTCATTTAACTTTTTTAACAAACCAAACATGTGACACTTGCTTGAAAAATAGTTACCAAAAAATAAAATAAAATGTAAAATGTTATTTATAAATGTAGTAGAGTATATCTCCAGTAGGGGGTGCTATTATTTCACTTAATATGTCCATATATGGGCGTATTCCGGAGTTCAGACAGACAGAAGACAGAGATCTCCATGTCATTGTATTTAATTTCATTTATTTGTATTTCTTCCAGTGTTGTTTAGCCACTGCTAAGTGTTATTGAGCCAATAAAAGCATATATTCACGTCTGCCCCAGGAACCATTATTTAAAGAAAGAAAATACAGAAGTGCACCGCTGCATAAAGACGCTGTATTACCGTATATTTGTGATTGCTTCTGACTTGAAATATGGTCAAATAAACGCTTAAATTTACGCGAATATTTGAAATACGCGCATATACGCAACCCCCACGTTTTTGAGTTTCTAAAATCAGTAAATACACAGCGTAAATACGTGACACTGTTGCCACAATTGACAAAATGTACACAATTTCCAGAGGACTAGATGTACATTATAAACATGTTATGTGCGTTTGAAGATTCCTCCAGCTTTTTTTTTTCCTCAACTGTAATTTAAAGCGAGCGATATTTTTCAAACCGCGTCCAAGTCGGTGCAAGATGACATCATTTTCTAAGACTGTACAAAGTTATTTCAGATCATTTCTACAATTTGAACCAAACAGTTGGGCCAAGTGGAATGTCATAAACCTGTGTGTTGGAACCATGAGCTCATACAACATTCCGAATTAATGAAACCCTTTCTATTCCAGAGGAAACGTTCTTGCATTCTTGGTCTGATCTTGATCAAGTCGGTCAAGTGGAGAAGTGTGTGTGTGTGTGTCAGGACGCACACACTCGCTATTACTGCGCTATTCTGGCCAATACCTGAGGTAGGTTCGAGTTTGTAGAGAAATACAGATATTAGTCAGGAAGGTTCTGCCCGATTTTTGATGAAACTTAATGGACGAAGCCCACAGTTCTCCAACTCTCTAAGCAGACACATATAACACTGCATGGACAGAATTAAGATACAATATGGAGAATAATTAACGCAACAATTAAAGTATGTATTAGCGCTGTCAAACGATTAATTTGTTTTAACGAATTAATCGCACTTCCCTGACCAAATGAATCTTGATTAAACGTGATTAATTTCAATTAAATGACTAAAGCTTGTAATTTTAGATATTGAGGTGTAATATGTAGATTAACTCAACACTAAATAAACACTCGTTTAAATACTGCAATATAATTTGGTATAATTTTTGTGCAATTTGCAAAACTTTTTTTTTTAACCCTTGAAGTCGAGTCACACTTTTTTCAAGATAAAAAACACAAAAAAGTCTTACATTTTTGGTCTTACAAATAAGTGTTATACATCAATTGAAAGTCTGAAGTACATGTGTTTTTAGGTTGCACTCTTAATAAAAACAGGACGTTGTGTTTTTTATTAATATTATAAATGATAAAAATTTCTTTTTGTCAGCTGAAAACGAACTGTGACTTAATAAATACTTATCACTCTAACAAGAAACATATGTCTACATTAAGCTTAAAATGTCTGGTTTTAAATATAAGTGTAAGTAAATTCAGTTTTGTCGGTTTATCTAATCCCTATGAATCTAAAGCTTCTGCTTTTTGAACAGACATTTGATCCGACCGAGAATTCAGACCAGCGAGTTATTTGCAGTTGAAAAGGAACTGCGTCTGTTAAAAGGGAAAAGCAGGTCGCGTCTCAGTTTTAACAAGTCCGTTCAAGAACATTAAAAACACCGCAGACAAAGACAAGATTGATGAGACAAGCAGCTGAGCACAATCACTGTGCACTGCTGATCTTAATGAGCCGCACCTGGAGACATGAGCACGGCTCTCTTGGTTCTATTCAATGCACGTCCTCGTACCGGAAGTGGAAAAAAAACTGCAACTGTGATTAGCGCCGTTAAAAATAATTGACGCAATTAAGCATTTAAAAAATGAATCGCATGCATTAACGCGTTAACTTTGACAGCCTTAATATATATGCGTGTTTTATAGATGGAAGTGCTTGGCCTTCTCTAGCGTTCCACATCAGCTGGAGAGAAACGTGCCGCCTCATTGCTCTCTGACAGATGCCCACACATCGCACACACGTGTTTTTTCATTTTCCTCACGCCGCCCGGATTCCGACAGAGCGTGTGAGAGGTTCCCGCGAGGCTAGACCTGGTTCTGTGTGATGGAGAAGAAGCGAGACAGTGATGACTTCTCCACTGCTCTGGCTTGCTTGGCTGATGGGCAGATGAGCTTAGGTGGGAGTCTCCAAGGACGACGTTGTGCGCTTAGGCGAGGTAGAGGTGGTCTTGGTGGAGGTTGAGGTTAAGTCAGGCTCTATTAGCTCCAGCTGGACGAAGACGAGCCTGATGAACCTCCAGGAAGCAGCAGTAGATGAAGTGCAGAACTACTCAAGGTCATCCCTGGAGATGGGAGTCAGTAGAAAAGTCAGGAGACGGAGAGCTGAGGATTCTCAGGTTCTCTCTGGGAGCCACAAGGATGGTTCACAAGTCAGAACATCAGAAGACGACGACTCTTAGAGGTTTTGGGAAAAGGTCACAGGCAGACTGAAGTGGCTTGGACATATTCAAAGACGAGACTGTATTTTTGATGCTGGGAAGATCTCCTGTGTCTCTGCTAGAACTTCTAGATTACATTTCCAGCAAACATTGTTACACACACTGTAAAAAGTGCCAAAAGCGTTACTTTGAATTTGTTTTTCTACCTGATCGAACTCAAAGCGTTTAATTTTCCGTCTTACATCAGTTTAATGTAAAATTTTTGCTTCCTTCAAATTAAAAGTAAGTCTTTTAGTGTAAAGTAAATTAATTTCTTTGAAATAAAGTAAAAATGTGCATTGGAGCCGGAGATGGTGATGAGAAGAGAAGACCTTGTTTCTTTGATTGGCCGATGAGAATTGGCCAATGAGCCAATGAGAAGCTTGCATTTGCTTTACGCATTTTTTAAACTTAAATAAATCATAAACACATTTACATGATCTTGTTCAGTAGTAAGAAGGAGCAATCGAAGCGATTTGTCTCTAAAGGAAACAATGAGTGTTTTAATAAGGTAATTATGTAAACAACCATGAATGTGACTCGTTATGTGAGTAGAGACTCAGCTGCATGTTTACCTCTTAAAAATTTCCACAGTAGGTGGCGCTGTTGCTGCCTGTTTGTTAAATGGACCAACTGAGCAGATATTATGTTCAATGAAGTCTTTTTTAAGGCAACTTATTTGATTAAGTTGGTATTGCACTTCAGTGGTCAAGACACATGGGTTCAGTTCAGATTTTATAATATAATGTTCGATACTCTTATAAGCCATATTATTATTTAAATTCAACCCGTTAGCACACAAGGCCCAATCAACGAAGATGCAAATTGCTGCATATATTATGATGGCGGTCTCTTTTTTAACCCTTCCGATGAGAAATTAATTAAAGAAAAATGTAAAAACAATTAAGAAAACATGTCATTTGAGATTTCATTACACTTAAAAACTTAAATAGATTCAAAAATGTTTTTTGCACTGGCTAAGTAGTAGATAGTTACTTCCTTTCAAAGTCAAATTGAACCAAAGTAAACGGATTAGGTGTTATCTGTCGACTCAATTTTTGTACTTTGATCCAATGAGACACTTTTTACAGTGTATTTTAGTTCAAGCAATGTTTTCAAATCGGTATTTACTGGCACCAGAGTTCACAGTCGGTGACCAAAAGCTCCTAGTTCAGTAATATTCTTTAGTAGTAGTCAGTAAGAGCATCCGTCTTCATCAGTACACAGCATCTGCTACTGAAGAAGATCTACAGCTTCTCCTGAGGCTGAACGTGCTGGTGAGGGTCTCTTCTCCAGCATGAAGCCTTTCTTCTCCAGAGTCTGTGAAGCCTTTCTGCCGGTCAGGGGGGCTTTGATTGGTCTTTCTGAGCCGCACGAGCACTTCCCTCTTGGTCTCGATCTCACTTCTCCTGAAATGCCGTGTCTTCTTTGAGCTTTGTGTAGAGCTATTTTTTCCTAGCCTTCCACATGGGCATCAATAACCTCCATCTTCAGAGTCTTGCCTAGGTGCCTAGAGGAACACGTCCTGGTTGAGCATTTCGTCTGTGTCTTGCCTGAATCTCACCTCGACCTTGTCTGCATCTCACCTGTGTCTGAAGTCGTCTGCGCACTGCCTGCGTCTCATCTGTGTCTCACCTGCATCTTGCCTGCGTCCTGTCTGTGTTCAAGTTCTAGTTTAAGTTCTGACCATTTTTAAGGCGCTTTACATAGTTTTACTTTCTCAGTGTGTCTCATCTGCGTCTCATCTGTCTCAAGTCTGTGTCTCGCCTGCGTCTCACCCACTTCTTGTCTGTGACTCAACTGTGTCTCATCTCTGTCTAGTCCTTATCTCAGGTGCGTCTCACTTGTGTCTAGTCCGCATCTCAGCTGTGTCTAGTCCTCATCTCACCTGCGTCTCACCTGTGTCTAGTCCTCATCTCACCTGTGTCTCACCTGTGTCTAGTCCTCATCTCAGCTCCGTCTCACCTGTGTCTAGTCCACATCTCACCTGCGTCTCACCTGCGTTTAGTCCTCATCTCACCTGTGTCTAGTCCTCATCTCACCTGTGTCTCACCTGTGTCTAGTCCTCATCTCACCTGCGTCTCACCTGTGTCTAGTCCGCATCTCACCTGCGTCTCACCTGCGTCTAGTCCTCATCTCACCTGTGTCTAGTCCTCATCTCACCTGTGTCTCACCTGTGTCTAGTCCTCATCTCACCTGCGTCTCACCTGTGTCTAGTCCTCATCTCACCTGCGTCTCACCTGTGTCTAGTCCTCATCTCACCTGCGTCTCACCTGCGTCTAGTCCTCATCTCACCTGCGTCTCACCTGCGTCTAGTCCTCATCTCACCTGCGTCTCACCTGTGTCTAGTCCTCATCTCACCTGCGTCTAACCAGCGTCTCATCTGTGACTCATCTGAATCTTGCCTGCTTCTTGTCTGCGTATTGCCCGTGTCTCATCTGTGATTCGTTTGCGCCTCGTCTGCCTCTCGCCTGCGTTTTATCTGTCTCGTCAGTGTCTCTTCTGCTTAGTCTGTATCGTTTGATTGGCTTTGCTGGCTTTGGATCAGAAACCGAGTGTGTTCTGGATTGTTATGCTGAGGACAGGTTAGTGCATCACGCGATCTATACACACACACACACACACACACACACAGATCTGAACGTGAAAACACTAGTGTGTGTGGGAGAGTTAGCGGGCCATTAGCTTCACAGATTAATGAACAGACGTATCTGGGTTTGGTTTTATTACTCTCTTTGATTTCCAGCATCGCTCTGAGTCACGGCCCGTTAGTTTAAATCTTTTTTTGCTAAACTATTACTGAAACTATCTGGCATGTTTGTTCCATTACTTCATAAATCCCTTCCTTCATAAAACCGACCACTCTCTTGTCTTCACAAATCAATCAATAATTTATTTGATTATTCTTTTAAGTTTTTCAACTTCATCTACTAGATATTGAAAGCATACTGTAATTATTAGAGTAGATGATAGCAATGATAAAAGCAGTGTTTTCAGGAACAAGTTTACAACATTGTAAACTATTATTTCATTTTTTATTTTTTCATTTAGTTTCATTTTTATTTGTTCTTTTTTTTTGTAGTGGTAATGTTACACATATTCCACCTTAAGAACAGGAGTAGGAAGAAGACCAGTATAAGATCTAGACATTTTTCCAACATGACTGAATCAATGGATGAACCAAAGTCCATAAAGACACGAGACTTCATCAGACAACATGCTTTATGCAGTGGAGGAAAGGTTTTAATACTTTAAACTTTAAAAAAACGTTATTTGCACACTGTTAATGAACAAAAACTCGTAGGTTTATTATGCTTATTTATTATACATTTATTGTGCATATAAACCTGAAACCAAAACTGATAACGCTACTAGTTCATTATATTGATTGTCCGATTGATGAGAAGAAGTCCTATCTTTCTCTCAAACTCTCCCAGTCTCGTTTCACAATGACAAAACATCTAAACTATTATTAAATACTATACCATTAAACAGTAACTATTGTTACTGTATTGTCAAGACATTAATCTGACCTTTAGGCGATATTAGTCAATCATTTACAGTGTTAATGCGAATGGATTCTTCAAAGTAAAGTGAAATGGAAAATCTGAAATGACATTAAACATTTTTGTGAACAATACTTTACACAGAAGTTCCCTTCCCTGAAGGAGATAATATCTTATATTATATATGTTATATGTAATATTTAATAGGCCAATATACTGAAGAACAACAGTCAGATTACACACATATAACAATAAGAAGATTGAAAAAGATGAAAAAATACTCACATTGTAATAATATGAAGTATCAATATGACACATAACTAGTTTGTTAAATGTTCCAAAATATATTGTTTTTATTGTTGCGAAATAACAGACCCCGCCCCCCACTTTATTTCTACAGTAAATGGTTTGTCTGTTTTTGATTGGCAGATTGACATTTCTGACTTGTGACCTGTCACTTAATGACATTTGGAATCGTTTCACAATTATTCGAGTGAAGAATCTGTTCCGAATCCCGACGGTTTGTGCACATTCCTTCCTTTCCGTTGCACAACCGTATACGGCGTCTCGTGCGTTACATAACAGCGGCCGAAATTGAAAAACTTCGCCACTTCGCCAGCGATTGCCAAACTTAAAAAGCTGCTGAGGATCTGGCGCCCCCGGGGAGTCTCCACAGTGAAAGTGTTGAAATGTGCTGAAGGGATGAGAGGATCTGGCAGGTGTCGCGGCGAGATAAGAAAGCAGATGTGGATAAACACTTCCACCTGTTCCCTTCTGGACACACACACACACACACACACACGCTACAGAACAAGGCCGGTGGGAATCAGAGGTGTAAAGAGCACCAGACAGACAGACTTGAGTTCAAAAACACTTGAGACAAAGTAGCAAAGTATCCATATTTAAAGAACTTGAGTAATTTACTCACACTAAATTTAGGGCAAAACAAACTCCACCAAGGATTGTGAAAACAAACTCTTGTTTTTGTTTTCTAATACAGAAACTAAATTTAACACCTCAATGTTTTAAAAGTGGTAGAACAAAGTGGATGAATAGAACAAAAAGTCAGTCTCAGTCAAACTGAATGTCCAAAGAAAACAAATTTGTAAATTATACATGATGTAATAAAATTAGTAAAAAACATTTACGCCTTTAATTCAGAAATTAATACTGGCTTGTCGATCACAATCACAAAGTAACGAGTAACACTAAGTGTCCTTTTAAATGTAGTGGAGTAATGAGTACAGATACTCAATCACAAATGTAGTGGAGTGAAGAGACAGATACTCTATCACAAATTTAGTTGAGTAAAGATACAGATACTCAAACGCAATTGTAGTGGAGTAAAGATACAGATACCCAATCACAAATTTAGTGGAGTAAAGATACAGATACTCAATCACTAATGTAGTGGAGTAAAGAGTACAGATACTCTATCACAAATGAAGTGGAGTGAAAAGTACAGATACTCAATCACAAATGTTGTGAAGTAGAGAGTAAAAGTTGCTTTCTTTCTTTTATATACTCAGTACAAGTACAAAGTAGCAAAAAACCTACTTAAGTAAAGTGACAAAGTCCATTTACTCAAGTATTTTACACCTCTGGTGGGAATCATGCTTTATAGAACCTAACGACATAGAACAGGCCATTGCAAAGAGTCCGACAACCCAGTTACGGCCACAGGACAAAACAAAACAGAGAATCAATCAATCAATCAATCAAAGTTTATTTCTATAGCACATTTAAAAACCACCAGGGTGGACCAAAGTGCTTCACATGAGGGCAGAGGAGAGGAGGTAGAAGAAAGGCAAGAGAGAAGAGTAAAAAAAATAAAAAAAACAAAGGTAGTAAAAGGGAGAAAGACAATAAGACAAAGGCCAGGGAGAACAGGTGGGGTTTGAGTCTGGATTTGAAGATAGAGATGGACGGGGCAGACTTTATGTGAGGAGGGAGAGTGTTCCAAAGTTTCGGGCCGACCACAGTGAACGAGCGATCTCCCGAACGTTTAAGTCGAGTCCTAGGGCTTTGGAGAAGCTCTTGTTCGTTTGAGCGAAGGGTTCGTGGTGAGGCTCGTGGAGATAAAAGTTCAGACAGATAGAGAGAAAAAATCAATAAAATAAAAAATAAAAAAAATAAATCAATAAAACTAAACCTAGATTTTGATTAGGTTTGGCCAGAAACCAACAGATGGATCACGGAACGGACACGGACCCCACAACGCCTGCGTGATGGAGAGAGGAGGCCAGGCGCGGCTAATTAGCTGACAACGCACTGATTGCTAATCATTTACTCTGAGTCAACACCGGCAACTAGTGCCATGACAGAACCATCGCTCCATTCCACTTGTCCAGAAGGAACCGCTAGAAAATCAGCCGCTCCTCACGCTGTTGTTGTAGGAGCTCCTGAGA
>MU204351.1:143029-172877 GCA_017309775.1 Paedocypris sp. Pulau Singkep
TAATGTTTCAGAGCTTGTTTGTTAGGTCAGACCCCAAAAATATTAATTTATTACCTGAAACGTCAAAGTTAATATATTAATAAACAACGTAATGTTTTTATTATATATATATATATATATATATATATATATATATATATATATATATATATATATATACAGTATATATATAAAAAATACTGGACAATAGTGATCCAGTATTGTTTAAAAACAGGACGCGCGATTCCATTCTCAAATAATGTAAAGCACGTGTCATGAAGAACGTGTCATGAAGAAGTGTGAATCCCGGACATTTTCGTGAATTTATAAAACCTGTCCAGACGCCCCAGACACGAGGTAAAAAACAAGGCTTGGTCATCCCAGCTAAAAGACCTTCTCATGCAAATTCATTCAGCCAATGTAAGTCTTCCCAATGTTCCCAACTGATTGAAATCACTGGTGCATTCTCCTGGTGCCAGGACTCTGACAAAACAGGAAATTGTACAGACAAATCAAGTTGAAGTCCAGAGCATTTGTGAGGTGCTTTTCACAATTTTAACTGTCTCTAAGCGCACGTGTGAAAATACAAGAGGACTGTTGCTTTTTATTCATCAGTCGTCTGTGTTAAGAAAATGTCTGTGATTATCACTGTGACCGTGACAAAATCGGCAAAACATTTTTCCTCATTCCGAGTAACAATATTTAAGACAAGTAAAACTTCTTGAGTGCACTGTAACTTTTCTTTGTGAGATCTTCCGATGTACAAAATCTTGAATTGTTGAAAAAGCAGAACGCGAGAGTGAACAGTCCAAGAGAATCTCCAAGAGTGGAACTGAACTAGCCTTCTTGGCCCCTTCCATCCGAATCCCGAGCTCAAAGCCGGAGCGTTGCGTGAATAAAGCTGCTGCCAGAACCAGAACCAACACGTTCTCCAGTTTGATAAGGAGCGTCAGAGCTGGACGAGGCCAAAAACGGTGGCAAAAGAAGCGCATGAAATGAAATATCACCAGAGCTTCTCGCGGAGACAAAATGTCTTTGGAATCGTACCATGACTGCAAAAGTTTATTAGAATACGCCACGCTGACTGGATCTCACGCCGGTAGCAAAGTCATTCATGAAAAGACCGAGTTTGGAGTCAAAGAACTGTTGATAATATTCCTCTTGTAAATGGAAGTGCACGCGCGTGTTTGGTGGTAGTGACCGATGGACTCTCGTGTTTCTCCTTCTGGCTAGTGTGAGCTTTAATATCAATCCTGAGACGACGTTCATAAACAGACGGTTGGTGTTTTCATTTATTCCCGTATTCAAATCAAAAAGTTCTGCCAGAGGCGTTGGCGCTACCACGATATGAACCCTGCAGCAGCACTGCTTTAAAATTCATAACTTTACCAATATGACAATAAAAAGGAATGTAATTCTGGACGCGGGGTGTCATTTCTTTCATGTGGTACGTGGCCTTAACGCTGACTGTGTGGAGGTCTGCTGGAGATTCAATTTGACGCGTCTGCTTTCTAGTTCTGTTTTCTCTTGCCGCCTCGTCATTATGGCTCGGGATATAGATGTTCAATTCAGTGCACAAATAAAGTCTGGACAAGCCAAAAGATCTTGAAATTACACACAAATCTTGCGTTTTTCAGACTAGGTAAATGAACCATCTTAGAATTCAGAGTAAAAGATTAAGTAGCTTGGTGCAAGAAAATATGTCTCGTTTCAAGCTGATTTACCAATTCTCACCCCATTGGCAGATCATTTTACTTGGTTTAAGTCTTGTTAACTCATTTTGTTTTTGATTTTCTTGTTTTTTTCATGTGCTTCTTGCGCATTGTTCTTACTCCATTTAGGTTCAGTAAAAGCAGGACCATGACTAAGAATGAACTTTTATTTTGGATTCTGGCTTAAAGCCTGGCGGGACTTTTATTTTGAAGTTTTTGTGTCTCTGTCTGTGACCCAGTTTCCCTTGTCCCAGGTGTTGTGTGTCACTCGTTAGTCTGTGTATTTAAGTTCAGCCGAGTCTTTGTATCATTGCCAGTTTGTCAGTTTAAGTTCCTGTCACTCTTGTCTCAGTTCTAGTTCTTTGTCTAAGTTCACGTTCTTGGAAATTCTTGTGTCTTGCCTGTGTACCGACTATGATCCTGGATTAAACCCCGTTATTGGACGTTTAACGCTTTGTGTGCCGTGATCTCGCCCAGGAAGTGCACGTGAGTCCACCCTGCCTTGTCTTGGTGACAGTTGTATTTATGACATTTACTGTTTTTTTTTTTTTTTAATTGGTCAGTTTTGCGCTGATGGTGTGCCACTCGCTAATTATGCCAGGAGAATAGCCATAGTAAATAGCAACATGACCCACTTTTTTAATTTACCTCAGTAGTTTTTTTTCAGTAATTTTCCTTCATTAGATGTTTTTTTTTTTTTTCCCCAATTTTCGTTTATTTTTTTTTCTTCTTAGGGTTCGGTTGATGGTTGTAAATTTGTGAAGACACATTTATTTAAACCAGCTTTTAGTTGACTGTTTTATGTTTTGACTTTTTTTTATGATTTGTTTTCTTTCTTGCTGTTTTCTTTCTTTGTTTTTTATCCTATTTTATCTTTAGCTTTTATCTTTAGCTGATTTAATCCGTGGTTGCACCTTGTAAAGCACTTTGCGATTTCATTTGTGAAAACTGCCATAATAAAATAAATTTAATAACAAAAATAAAGAATACATACTTAAACATTAAATATGTATTGTAATAAAAGACGATCCTATAATGGTCTGCTGAGGACAGTGCCTGTCTGGTTGATATTTTTAATCATTCCCGCATTGCAAATGCGAAGGTTATTGTCATTATTGAAGTGACCACAGGCTTATTGAAGCTTATTGTCGATAAACACAAACTCTTCATCCTTTTTGACCTGATAAAGATACACGAGATACAAGAGAACTCAGTGAACTCTGCTCATCAACCAAAGAGCTCTGAACAGTAAAGTCAAAATTTGAAAAAGAATTTGAAGATTTTGAAAAAAAAAAAGAATTTGAAGACTCTCTCCTTCTTCCTCCATCACTCCACAGTGAGTTTACATGCCAAATGTTTTTTTGTTTGACCTGTTTGAATTCTCTTCTGTATGAGGCAGTACGTCTCAATGAGAAAATGCCAACCTGATGGCAACATCTGTCCTGGTTATTGAGTTAAAGGAACAATGGCTTTTTCAAGATTTGGAGACCATGACACAGTGTGGCTTTTCAGAACTTATCCACGGTGACATTTAGGCAAGAATGAAACAACTATTACAATAAAAGGCTCCAAAGTAGACAAAAATCACCACAGATGTTAAAGCAAAAGCTAAGAGAGAAATGTCGAGCTTTAATGAAGTGCTTAATCTCAGAGGTCGTGAAGATCGTGTCCAAATAGATCACTTATTCTGTCAGAGCTGACACGACCTTTTTCTCTCTCGATTTAAACTACATTGTTAAAACAACGGTGTTCAAGTTTGCCTGGTCTGATAAAAGGTGTCAGCAAAATACCAAATCAGTTTAATTGCTGCATGTCATGATTAATATTGAAGATGCCACTACAGTTCATTTATGAACGTCTCTACATAAGGAACTTTAACAAACTTAATCTTACTGGAATCTCATTGGTTAGAACGGACCTCTGTATATGCAGCATATGCTTTGGTTTTGGAATAAACCCAAAATCAATCTGAAGTGAAAAATAAAAAACTTGTTGATGATGCAAAAATCAGATTGCAGAAAGCAGAAAAAAAAATCTGCAGACTTTTTAATAAGTACAAAAACACTGACAGAATCCAAAAAAAGGCTTTTTCCACAAAAATACACAAAGTCTGAAAAACAACAAGCCACAATTCGTTATTGTTAAAAAGATTCTATTCAATTTAAATTTAAAAAGGCTCAATTTCACAATGCATACCTGGAGGAGGCGTGTCCGTAGGCGGGGCCACGGATTTAAAATGGCAGTGCGGGCACTGCACTGAAGGGCGAGCTAGTAGACGAGGACGAAGTTTGTTCACAAAATCTCGTAAATATTAAACCGTTTTTGTTTTGTTTTTGTATATTGACCTTATTTTTTGGAGTCTTTGGAGTCTTCACCGTTGCAGAATTAAAGCTGGGCTAAAGGACTATACCAGTATTTTACACCACCCAGGCCATCCACAACAGTAACTGACTTTCGTAAATAAAACCACAAGCCAATAAAAAAAGAAGAAAACATACAACCTTGTAGAACCTTGCAAACGTATGTGTGATGCCCAACCAGCCAGTTCAGAGACAGTTGAAATTGTGAAAATTGTACAAATACACTGACATCTTGTCTAAGATTTTAAAAGGAGGCGGGTTTAAAAATGGTCTAATACCTTGTTTAAGTCCCTGAAGGAATCAAAGAACATGATCCTCAGGCCAGGTGAGAAAGAGCTCGATGTAGGAGAATGAAGATTTTATCTACTCCCATGAACAGGAACAAGTAGGCTAGCAAATAGACTTTAGGGTTTAAGATACAATCAGGGGTGTAAAGAGTAGCGCACAGCCATACTTGAGTAAAAGTACAGATACTTACTGTAAACATTACTCCAATACAAGTAACAAGTCACTAATTTCAACAAGACTTGAGTCAAAGTAGCAAAGTATCCCGTTTGAAAAGAACTTAAGTATTAAGAAGTATTTTTATTCGTGCTCAATATAGGCCCAAAAAAAAAAGAAATGTGAAAACAAACTATTGTTTTCCAAGACAGAAACAGAATTTTACCTCAATGTTTGAAAACTGGTAGAACCAAGTAGATAAAAAGATACTTAAATTTGCAAGTAGATATAAAATAAAATGATTAATCTGATTAGTAAATTATATATTATATGTATTATATAAATTAATATATTATATAATAACATTTGTAAAACACATTTTTACGCCCCTAATTCGCGTTCTTGTGGTTTCTAATTCACAAATAGCCTCCATTACCTTCAGCAGCCTAAAGATTGTGACATTCACCTCGTCCGCCCAAGAAATTAACCGCGGTATCAATCGATTCCGGCTTGTCGCGCACAATTACAATGTAACGAGTAACGATACGTGTTTGTTCAAATGTAGTGGAGTGAAAAGAAGTGCTACTCAATCACAAATGCAGTGGAGTAGAGAGTAAAAGTTGCTTCTATTTTTACTACTCAGTGCAAGTACGAAGTAGCCAAAAACATACTTAAGTAAAGTAAAGAAGTACATTTACAATTGAGTTTTTGTTGAGGGCAATAAAATAAACTATTGGTTTATTTCAGTCTTCTGTGCCCTTTTTGCTTTCCATGTGCCATCCAGATCCGGCACAATCAGCTCAATCTGCTTCCTTTCCCGCGTGCCCCGTGCCACAAAACACACACGTAGAACAATGAAAAATGAAAAAGGGGAATCGGGTCATAGACGGGAGCAATTTTCCTCCTGGTTTGGCTTTGTGTTTTAATGAGCGCGTTTCCCCACCAGCAGGTTAAAACCATCAAGACCTGCGTAAATGATCACATTCACCATCGCCCTGTTGTTCCCGCCTTCCGTGCCAGCCTGCTGACATTTCCTCTAGACGCGGCGAGCGCTGCCGCCCTTTAAACACAGACACAATTGGGCACAATTCTTCTAAATGAGACATGTGTGCTGGCAGCTGTGTGCGGCTTTTTTCCTGAAAGTCTAGTGTTGCTCTAGTGGGTCTTGCCAACTGCTGCTCCGTATTGACAAACCCCTTCCACAATTCCTTTCTTTTCGTTTTTTGTTTCAATTTCAGAGTCTTTACAGGCCTCGCCTGTGGAAAAGTTCCTTTCCTCTAGCTGTATAATGGCACATCTTTGGCTATCAAGAGCTATCTTGCTTTTTTTGTCCTGCATTTTTTCAGAAATGGTTCGAACAAGTGCACCCACGAAAAAAGGCCGTTTTAGAGCCTCCAAAGATGAACCAAGTCAGTTCAAGTTAATGTGTAAGTTTTAACTGTCTCAAAGCGCACGTGTGAATATATGAGAGGACTGTTGCTTTTTATTGATTAGTAGAAGAAGTAGCTCAGGAGAAGAGTGAAACATGGAAAAAACAAAGCAATAGGAAAACGTAATTAAAAACGTTGACAGTTTTAGGAGGTGCAGGTGTGATTCGGTTCCGAGCACTAAACTATGCAGCCTTTCTATACGATTATATTAACTTATTCTGTAAGTTGTAATAACAGGTCAATATATGCTTTGTTGAAGCGTCTTCAGTCTAGACTTCCTCTACTGATTCTGAGTCTCGAATCGTGCTAGGCAGAGCATTCCACAGAGCATTCCAAGTCAGAAAGTCCCGAACATCTCCACATTGCGTGAACGAATTATCAAATTTGTTGGCGTCGGCATTGACTGACATGAGAAGATTGCAGAAGATCTCTCTAACTCCACCACGAGTACAATCAAGATGAACAAGTATTTCAGCCATCACCAGCTGAGCACCAGTGTGAGGACACGGTGCCTTTTCTCTAGATGTTGCGTAATGACTCAAATCTTCTCATAAAGTCGGTCTGGATCCGTGTAAGACTTCACCAAAGCTCCCGCTGTAAAGACCGCAGCTTTTTATGAGGTAGCACCATGGTTACCCACAGTTCCCAAATACCCCTCGTTCTTCAGGAACGGACTCATGACACCATGTGCTTTCTCCACTCTAGCTTTCTCGTGTTCTCTGGAATTGGGGCTCAACGTCGTGGTTTCATCATGTGGTCTGTGAGATGGGCTCCGGCCTCATATATGCATCCTCATGCAGAGGTGGACTTTATAATGTATAAATAGACAGGGGATTGTTTAGTAAAGCCACAGACATTGGCACCTTGAGCAAATAGTCATTAAAAGCAAATCAAACAGCTTTGCATGCAAAAACCCAAGATGGACAGTGACGGATTGTCACATGGGTCATTTTGTGATAGAATATTAAAAAACGACTAGACCATTGCCATCGGATTCCTCTACATCGTTATATTTTCCATCATTTAAAGCCTTAAACCAATTTTGTGACTTGGCCAAAACAGATCTGGAATCATGAGGTAGTCAATGGCTTAGTAATACACATTTACACTATTTTACTTTATATCTTAATCGACTATCTTAATGGTGTTATTAGGCTTTGTCTTCGTCCAGTGGCACCAGGGAACGACAGAGACACTGAAGCTCAATCAGTCGTCCTGGTTTCTAAGACGCTTGTAGATTTTGATTCCAGGAAAATCCTTCTGATTTAGCACAACAATACTAAACGCATGTAAATGCAGACCGTGTTTAATGACTCAAATCCATGTCAAGAGGAGAGGTGTAAAGTACTTGAGTAAATGGATTTTGTTACTTTACTGAAGTATGTGTTTTGCTACTTTTACTGAGTATCAAAAATAAAAGCTTTTACTCTCAACTCCACTACATTTGTGATTGAGTATATGTACTTTTTACTCCACTACAATTGAAAGGACACTTATCGCTAAATTGTGAAGCCGGCATCGATTTATTTGGTAGTAAATTTCTTGGGCGAACAAGGTGACTATCGCCATCTGGAGGATGCTGAAGGTACAGGATGCTGTATATCAGCAAAATCACGTCTACGGGAACGTATTTTACAAATTTAATTACATCATGTATAATTTACTAATCAGAATTTTATTTTACTCTTTTTTTTTTTTTTTCTTTGCACACTTCAGTTTGACTGAGACTGACTTTTTGTTCTTTTCGTCCACGTTGTTCTATCATTTATAAAACATTGAGGTGTTAAATTTTGTTTCTGTGTTAGAAAACAATCCTCCTTAATAGAGTTTGTAGAGTTTGCATTTCTTGGTGATCTCTACTCAAGATATTTTAAAATTGGATACTTTGTTTTTTTGAAACTGGTGACCTGTTACTTGTAATGGAGTAATTTTTACAATAAGTATCTGTACTTTTACTCAAGTATCTGGTACTCCGTTTACACCTGACAAAGAGCCACTAGTAGGCGTCAAGTAGAATACTTTGAAGGGCGAAAACGATAAACCAAGTGAAAGTCCTTTTTATAAAGTTTATAAGCGGATCTCCTTGACCTCGGAGGAAAGCTTTAGTTGAACAATGTCATGCAATTCGTTCAACCGTAACAAGAAGTCGTTTGTCTGTCTGCAATTTAATTTTTTTGCCCCCCCCCCCCCCTGTTAACATGCTGGACGATTGCAAAATACATTTCACTGCACGTTGTTGAAAAATAATTGTGGATGTAACAAAATTTGAATTTGATGAATTTGAACTATAAAACTATTACATTTTTTTTTCAACAAAAACACAACCCCAAATGAGGCGCCAAACTTCACGGTTGAAACGCGGTGACATAAGCAAGAAGCGGGTGTGAAGGGAGGACATAATCAAGGACTAATCTTTTCTTTCTGACACAAAGGAGGCAAACAAAGATGGCCACCAAAGGCTGAGGGAAAGAGGTGATGATAAAGAGTAGTTTGCCAAACCGTGCCGAATTAGCCCGACACATTTTGTTCACGGTAATTAAAAATTATTTTCTTTTTCTTGTTCTTGAACGCCGCCTGCCATCTGGGCGTCTCATTCAAAGCGCCGCTGCTTTTCACTTCGACGGCATTTAACGACGCTACAATATCAGCTGATTGAACGAATGAATGCAACATGAATGCCGCATCAATGTCGTGAATTTACCAACGCCGCAGCGTCTATTATTACTGCTTTTGGATCTCTGCTCTTGGTAGGATATTTCTTGTAAAAGATTGCAGAGAGGAGAAAAAAACGTCAAAAATTCGCATGTATTTATGTTTTTTCTTTTTTGTCAAAAATCGAATCCTCTTTCTAGCCTTTTGTTTATTTGTGGGTTTTTTTTGGTCATAATTGAAATCCTCTTTATGTGGCGTTTTCCGTGTCCGTGCAGTGATTCAATGTCATTTGCTCACGCTCATCAATATTTCAGCAGATCTAAACTGGAAATGGACATTGTCTTTGTTGAAGCTTATCAATATTCACATTATGACTCTTTCAAAGTTAATGGGTGTTTAGTTCAGACAAACACTCCGTCTCCCTCAAGGACGCCGTGTCGAGTCTGGCACAGGTGTGAAGAAGCTTCTCCTGCTTTCCTGGCTGAGCCCACGATTCATGTTTTCAAAGGATGATGCTGGAAGGAAACGCTGCGGAGGAGAGAACTGCCCTACCATCAGTGATCAAAGCCGTGTGATGCCTCTGTAAAAACGACATCAAAATCTGACTGACGAAACACACACCGTGATATTTGAACCACCCCAATAGCAAAGTTCAAAACTAGTGTGAAGCCTATTTTGGTCTTATTTTTGTGAGTAATTTTAGTTGGGGGTTGTTTTTTTTTTTTAAGGCAATCACACACACACACACACACACACACACACACACACAGACACACACACACACCAACCCACAAAATACTCTTTGTTAAACCCTCTAACTTACCTAAGCTAACACGAAAGTGGAAAACAAATGCAGGATATGTACCGTATTTTTCGCCATATAAGACGCACCGGCATATAGACGCACCCAATTTTAAAGGAGGAAAATCTAGAAAAAAAAGATTCTGAACCAAATACTGTAGTAAAATATTTTATATCAATTGTATAAAAGTTAACAGCAGTTTAAGAACAATTGTATGCCAAACATAATAATGAATAAATTAGATTTTTATATAAGTATATAAACACCTTAATACAGTATTACACATTAGTTTCGTTACAAGTTGTAACTTACAACTACCAATGACGACACAGACAATACTAATCGAACACAGTTTGTGCTTCACGCGCACACGCCTGACGCTCTGTTTACTGCGCTGTGCCTTTAAGAGAAGAGCGGCTGTTTTAGTTTTAAAGACGCGCGCGAGAAAATCAGCTTTTTTTTTTTTGATCCAAGTTTGTTTTTGTTTGTAAATCATGGTTTCATTGTTTCACAAGATTCTGCGTGAGAAAGAAAGCGAGACGACGTATGTATACCGCGGTATTTCACACTAAGATGGTGGTGAGCGCGCTCCGCGGATCTCTGCATTCGCCGTATAAGACGCACCAACTTTTCACCCTCAGTTTTGGGGAAGAAAAAATACGGTATTTTACAATATAGTAGAACCTCGGTTCACAAACAGAAAAGATCATAAAAATAAGTGCACAAACTCCGTCTCGGCGCGTGAACAGGAGGCGTGGCCATTTTAATGTTTCCAGGTTGTCACATGATGATCGGGAGCAACGAATAGACACCAAAAGAAATGCGGTACTGTGAGTAGTGTGAAGGCATTTTTAGCGACTTTATGGCAAAAGTTTGCCCATTTGTGGAAAGTGAGTGAGAACAATTACTCATAAAGTTGTGCTGTACACATACAGTGGTACCTCACTTTACAAATGTCTCTATTAAAGAAAATTTTATGAAGGCCGTCGTTGAGACAATTATATACTCGTTATAAAATTATTTCACTACACGACAGGCCAAATTTTGTTGCAACAAGATTAAGCGAGTTTGTTTCTTGCCACTACTTTGCAGGGAGATCTTTAGAATGACAGCATGCAGGAGTCCAGATGTGCTAAACAGTTTATTTCTTACGTACGAGTTTTAAACAAAAAAAAAAAAAAAACACTTTTCTAGAAGTAGCATGGTCACAGATGTCTAACTTCCGGAACCGCTGAAAAGTCTTAAAAAAAAAATAAGGTGTGTCCCAGTGTCATGTCTTGGTTCTTTGGCTTTATGGTTTTCACAGCTCAACAGGACTTGAGGCTCTTTCTGGGTTTTTGCCAACATTAATACCTAATAAACCATAAACGTTTTTCACTTCAGAAACAATCACAGAAAAACTTAACTTATAGGGGCGAGACGAGACATTCATTTCACGAGACGAGACACCAGATTCACGAGAACGAGACAAGACAAGATATATAACATAAAAATCAATGTAAATAACAAAAATCAATGAAATAAATACATGGAGAGAAATAGTATTTTATTTAACAAAAAGTTGTGAAAAAGCTCTTGGTGCATTTTGTAATAATCTTTTTGAAATTTAACACTATAGTCCGCTATATCATCACAAACTTGGGGCGGGATCTGTTGGGGTGGGCGGGTCAATGGGCGGGGTTCTGCTCAGAGCGAGGTGTCAAAATCAAATTCTCGTGAGATCGGAATCGAAACTCCTAGTAACTAAATATTAACACGTTTCTGGACTCGTCATGAGTTACAGTAGCAGGTAATCATGTGTTTAACAATAAAAAACCAGCTTAATCATGAGATGTGCATCATTAACAAATGTGTTACTAGGTAGCTGTTCTGCCTAATTAATACGTTGTTGCAGTAATTAATACATTTTTCATTCATGGGTCGTTAATGCTAAATAAGTTGTAGTTATTATAAAGTGCTGCCAAAGGTTGTCAAAAGTGCTCAGTGACAAATTTAAAAATTTTCAATTTGAAAAATGTTCATCCTTTGAAAGCTTCTTCTACTGTGTATGTGCGTTGAAGATTTCCATCCAGGGTAATTTGATTCGTACGTAAATTTAAATTACGGTAAACGCCACGTCTTCTCAAGAGCAAGGACACTGAAGCCTCTCGAAGCTAAAATCTGGGTTTACAAACGTTTAAATAAGAAATCCTGACATTTGTATGATTGTTTATATTATATTTATTAATACCTTCTTGTAATAATCATAGCAATTTACTCTACACCGACAACCAGACAATCGAATGAATAAAAAGTGATAATTCATTTACAGATTTACATAGTGTTACAGTAAAAACTGTAAAAATAACTCAGAGCCTGAACTCAGAACTTATATTAATTTGTAATTGACCAAAGATCATTTTTATGATATAAAAACGTATAATTATTGTTTAATAATGTTATTCTCATTCTCTTGACGTGAAGGCCGAGTGTCTATCTGTTACGTGTCTATCTATGTTCTGATATGATACCTCGTGCTTCCATCCTCTGACAAATCTCACATCCTGCTGATAGTCACGTGATATATGACGTCATTTAGGGTATAAAAGATCCGCGTTTCCTGACTGTTATTCAGTAATGCACTGAACGGCAAAATAAACACGTGTTAAACCTGGTTGCACTCACTCATGGATCCATTTTCTGAACAACTGCCTTCGACAAAGACAGGTCTGACCTCGGCCAAGAGGAGACATCTGACTGACTTAAACTTCTATGAAGCCTCCAAGAAAGACAACAATCTTTCACTGGTAGAGGTAAACAAAAGCACAGTTTCTTATGCGGATGAACCCCTCACTCTGTCTTTGGGCAAAACAGCATAAAGGTGCAGGCGTGTCACCAATAGTCTCCTGATGTAGATCCAGCATCTCTAAGAAGCGTTGCAGCTCTTTTCTCTGAAGGACTAGAACTTGAACTTAAAGGTAGCCTGTGTGGTGGCCGAGTGGAGCTGTTGTCCCAATAGATATAAACCGTTAGGAGACTGGCAAAAAGGACATCACAGCTTCTCAGATGTGGTGAGATGAAATACCATAATTACAGATTTAGACAGTTTTTGGAGGTGCGGGTGTGATTTGGTTCCGAGCACTAAACTAGGCAGCCTTTCTATACGATTATATTAACTTAATAAGTTATTATAACAGGTCAATATATGCTTCGTTGAGGAGACGCAGTTTTTATGCAGAACAGGGTTTTCATTTGCTTCTTAGTTTCCCACAGCCTTCCTAACAAGTTCAAGTTTATTTATATAGTGCTTTTCTTAGTTAAGGACCAACACAAAAAAGCTATTAAAAAAGAAAAATAAAACAGCCCTATAGATAGATAGAAGATGCCAGAATGACGGCTTATATTTGGTTTTGCCCCACACATACAGTCAAAGTGCCTCTGCCACCACAGAGTCTCAAAAATCCACCAGGGGTGTAAGATACTTGAGTAAATGTACTTGGTTACTTTACTTAAGTATGTTTTTGGCTACTTCGTTCTTGCACTGAGTATCAAAAATATAAGCAACTTTTACTCTTTACTCTACTGTATTTGTGATTGAGTAGCAGTACTTTTCACTCCACTACATTTGAACAAACACTTATCGTTACTCGTTACATTGTAATTGTGCGCGACAAGCCGGAATCGATTTATACCGCGGTTAATTTCTTGGGCGGACGAGGTGAATATCGCCATCTTTAGGCTGCTGAAGGTAATGGAGGCTATTTGTGAATTAGAAACCACAAGAACGCAAATTAGGGGCGTAAAAATGTGTTTTACAAATGTTATTATATAATATATAACTTTCTATAATACATATAATATATCATTTACTAATCAGATGAATCATTTCATTTTATATCTACTTGCAAATTTCAGGGATTGAAACTGACTTTTTGTTCTTTTTATCTACTTTGTTCTACCAGTTTTCAAACATTGAGGTTAAATTCAGTTTCTGTCTTGGAAAACAATAGTTTGTTCACATTTATTTTTTTTTTTTGGGCCTATATTGAGCACGAATAAAAATACTTCTTAATACTTAAGTTCTTTTAAAAGGGGATACTTTGCTACTTTGACTCAAGTCTTGTTGAAATTGGTGACTTGTTACTTGTGTTGGAGTAATGTTTACAGTAAGTATTTGTACTTTTACTCAAGTATGGCTGTCCGGTACTCTTTACACCCCTGCCCACCACCTGCCCCCCCGACCCTCTGCTCCGGGTTTGTGTGTGTCCCTTCACTGTGTGTGTGTGTGTGTGTGTGTCACAATTATCGCCGACATTAGAATGAACTGTCTAAAGTGTAATGCAGACGGAGTCTCTCCTCTCTCGCTCACTGGCCTCTGGATGATTATAGCTCCTCGGGGTCGACTGCTCAACACTTCCCCGGGGACAGTCGTCCACAAGGGAGCAGCATCTCCAGAGAGCCCAAATTAGAGGGTGTGTGACAGGTGCGGTGAGGGGGCCATATTCATCTGTGCTGGATGGAGAGAGAGTCTGAAATATTTATGATGGGGTGGACTTCACATGGCTTCAGCGCTGTCCCCTTGGGGAAGGAGTGGACTCGGTCAGTGTGCCCGCTGGTCCAAGCTGACAGCTCCCTGATGGGTCATTAGTCGCCATAATTCATACGTACATATTTACTGGAGAAACGCACAATTTCCTTTGGCATGACGGGCTTGAAGGCTTCGAACGTGCCACGTGGTTTTGTTTGCATAAAATACATTGTTTTTTTTTTATTATTGAAGTTGTTTTAACTGTTTTTTTTTTTTTATCAAGTGAATAGAAGAGTGAAACGTTTAATTCTCAAATCGGATAAAGCTGTTCAATATCAAAGATCTCCGATTTCAAGGTTGTGCTCGAGTATTGATCCAGATGGAACATTTAGAATTGCAGAGATTGTGTCTTTTAAATAATAATTTTGATTAAAATGGTTTTATTTTATGCAGTCAGTTTTATTAAGACCAGAGGTGTAAGGTACTTGAGTAAATGTACTTCGTTACTTTACTTACCGTAAGTATGTTTTTTGGCTACTTTGTACTTGTACTGAGTATCAAAAATAGAAGCAACTTTTACTCGAAACTCCACTATATTTGTGATTGAGTAACTGTACTTTTCACTCCACTACATTTGAACTTACTGTTAGTCGTTACATTTTGATAACTGTAATCGATTTTTATTGTTCATTTCTTGGGTAAAATTTAGAAACAACGTGAACGTGACTTCAGGAGGCATGAAAATTTACCAGAATTTTATTGTATAGGATTTATTTAATTTATTTTGCACATTTGAGTTTGATTGAGACTGACTTTTTTGTTCTTTATTTAATTAGGTTTACCATTTTTTAAACATGGAGGTGTTTCATTTAGTTTCTGTATTTGAAAATAAAACTTCATGAAGAGACCTTTTCACATTTCTTTGTTTTTATTATTTTTGCCTAAATTTAATATGAGTAAAATACTTAAGTTCTATTAAAATTAGAACTTTGACTCAAGTCAAAAACTAATACTTTGACTCAAGTCTTTTTGTATAGTGGTGACTTTTTACTTGTATTGGAGTAACTTATACAGCACGTATCTGTACTTTTACTCAAGTATGGTCGTCTGGTACTCTTTACTCCTCTGATTAGGACACATATGCTGATCACTTGAATTAGGAAGAGGCGTTAAAACACAGACTAAACCCGCAAGAGTTGCCAACACTTCTCCATCCAAAAGCAAGTGCTGTTCAGTCGCTCTTTGGCTGCTTCGAAACTGGGATTCGTGCTAAAAGCGCAACACTACAACTTGATAACGAAATGGCTTTTCCTTGTGAAGCAGATTTCTTGGTTTTTTTTTTGGATGCGAATCTCACTTTATCCCTCTTCCCGTGGCCAAGCCTTTGTGCCAGTTTTACGCTTTATCAAGTGAACTTTGCGTGTGCCATCCTCTAATGCCTGCTCGTTTTTCCCCCGGTATTTTAACGCCAGTTGGCATGCCTGGACGATGCCGACATATTGACGCAAGGAATGTCCAACAATCAGCGTTCATTTAAAACACAGAGAAGCCGAACGCCCGTCGTGTGTTGGTTTTCATCTCCTACTAGAAGTTCGGAAGATGTCGGACTGAGTCGTTATTGATGTCTGGAATCAGATTTTCATTTCGCCGTTTCGGGCTCTGCTTTATGAGAACCAAGCAATCACATTCCGTGTCAGGAGAAGAAACAACCATATTAATTGTTCGGCTTCTCCAAACTCACCCCATTAACTAATGTCAATTTCGAGGTGACCGCCGGATCACTGGGCTGCTCTTGGTGGGAGGAGCCACCTTTTAATCTGCGTTGGTAATATGATTGATCTGAATTGTCTGCAACAATTTCGTCTCCATTTCTCGGGCGCAATTTGTTCAAAGTCCTGGAAGCCGCCCCCCCCCCCCCTACGCACAGCGATGATGAGTGGAGCAATTAGAGGGAACGCCATCTGCATACGGGCTTCGGTTTCTGCAGAACTCTGTCAGTTTCTTCCTTCACATCGTTTCTCGTTCTTCAAAAAATGCTTCGCGGATGGGCATCTTGCCAAACGGGAGCCGAGATTTAAAGTCCTCGTGCTTTTGAAGGAACTTCCTCTCTCATGTTTTATCTCAAAACATTAATACGCCCGCCATTCGCAGTGCGGTATGCAAATCCGGGCGAATCGCTCACAAGACGGTCAGCGTGTGTGCGAGCGCGGAATCGCTCGGCTTGTTTTTGTGCAGAGGCTTTCTAATCCGAGATTTATTGACCATTAGTGAACTCAGAAAGTCATTACAGTTGGTGCTGCTCGGGGCCTGACGTTTTATTAGGACAAATTTCCCCGCCGAGAACGTGCACTCGCTCTGAACTGATCAGGCTTCCCACCGTGCCGGGTCACATGACCTCAGCCCCCCCCCCCCCCCGCGCAGGCTAAAAGCCCAGTGTTACTGAACACCAGTCCATTACCAGAGTGCGGGATGTGTCATCAGGAGAAATGGTGGGAAGAGAACGCCATCTCAACTCCAATGACTTCATATTTTTAGCGTTGCCTCATGTAGAGCGTTGATTTGTGCTTTTAAACTGGAGAAATGACCTTTTGTGGACTGTGGTACCAGCAAACAGAAGCGGATGTTAGGAGTTTTTATAAAAATCAATAAAGAAGAAGAAGAAGAAGAAGAAGAAGAAGAAGAAAACCTTAGTTTATTCTCCAAACAATGAGAAATTTACATTTAGTAGGAGTCACAATGGTAAACAACATATAAAGATAAAGAATATGAACGGAAAAATATTGCTGATTGTTGATATACGAATTAGTAAAAAACTAAAAAAAAGTGTAATTTTAAATAATAAATGAGGAAAAATAAAAATATGTGCATATGTTTTTTTTTTTTGTTTTATTACAAATTTCCACGCCGAGAATGTGAACAAATTACATTATATATTATTATATACTATATATATATATATATATATATATATTGCACATATTATTGGTAGGAAACGCATAAACAAGTGTCATTGAAAGGCCTGGTTACGAATATCAGATTGAAATTTCTGACAAAGAGCACAAAATAAAGTTGTGCTCTTGTTAGTGGGTAACAATCTGGAATTATATATTAGTATATTATATATACTTTTAATAAAATTTGCAAACAAGGTGATGACAAAAACAGGGAAAGTCACATTAAAAAACAAAATCTGCGCGTGTGGAAGATCAGTCCTGTTATTCATGAATGAAAATAGTGAGTGGAATTCTGACTGGACCTTAATGCTGAAAGTAAATCGGAAAATATAAAGGTGCTGTATTTTGCCCAGAAGGTGTGTGTGTGTGTGTGTGTGTGTGTGTTTTACTCTCAGTGTCATCTGACATCTTATGCCATCGTACCTCATTTGGGAAGATTGTTCACTTTATGAAACCATTCTGCTCTCTGCGTCTTTAGTCTATGAAGGGACTTTACGTCTATTTCAACAATATATACAATATATATACATATAAATATATATTAAATATATATTATATCATATATAATATATACCGGTATATATATAGTCACCATAAGTGGATGTCGCTTAAGTGCAAGATTCACTTAAATGCACGTCAGTCTTTGGTCACGTTTTTAAACCCATTCAAAAGATGATTATTAAAATGGCAATTAAAATACTTCAATTGGCTGCATAAAATTGCATGTGTTGACTTTTCTCCTCAGATATCGTTATATTTTTTAAACATGAAAATTACACCAAATAAGCCAAGCAGGAGAATTTTCAAAGTGAAGAAATGTTCCTAACTTGGAAAATGGGTCCAAGGACGTGTGTGAATTCATTAAAAGCAGTTTGCTTGTTGAAGGTGAATAATGCTTTTGCTTGCCTACTTCAGAAAGATTAGATGTTGTTGAGTGAGATCTGTGTATCGTTGCGTGATCAGGTCATTCCACAGACCTCTGGAACCTCGATTCTCCTCAATTTTCTCCAAGATGGAGTAGAAACTCTATTTCTGAGACTTAGTGGTGTTTTGAGGTTTTGTTTACCTAGCCACTGTCGCGATCTAGCTTGCTCTTCTGGTCATAGCCCATAGTCTGAACACCAATGAACAATTGACATTTTTCATTGTAAGGACTAATTTTTCCTAAATTCCGCATAGCAGCTTTGTGTTGGTCTGGGACTAGGAAAAGCGCTACATAAATAAACTTGAACCTGAACTGGATCTGGTTGGAGAAGACGTGTGTGTGAGTGTATGTCCCTCCACTTCTGCATGTACCTGACTCCGCCCCTCATAGCAGAGGTCAATTAACTGTGTATATGACGACAGACGTTACAGAAGAGCAACTCAACCGTTTCATGGCCAGTCAACCTTTCATTTTTCTCATATTTCTGAAAGGTTCAAATAAGCTATAAATATGACAGAAGAAATAAATGAGACCATCATCCTGTACATATTGTCAACATGTACCAAATCAAACCTCATCACGGGGCGATGTGGCTGTCAGTGCCTCAGTTACACAACCATTCCAACCTACAAACTCCAAGGGTCCAAGTCTCCTACCACTTGACCACAACTGGTCACACTGACACTGTGAAGAACCTGAGGTCCTCGTAAACCACTGGCCCATTTCAAACCTCTTGTTCCTAATTAAGGCTCCTTGAGAAGACGGTTGCCTTCAACTCTTGAATGATTTGCCCTCAACAGATAGTGAAATAACTTGTTCATGTCTCGCTGTGTTCAGCCCACATGTGGAGATACTGTAGAAGCTCAGGGTGACAAATGACCTGCTGACACATGATCACATCTATTCTCATTCTCTGTGATTTATTACACACTGGACATCCTCGACGCAAACCAAACTGCAATGATTCTGGGACAGGCTTCTAGAACAGGTCTAATTGTAATGGGTTCCAAAGTCACTTGGAGTGTTCCAGAGGGGTCGGTTCCTTTTACCAGATACTGTACTATATGCTATACTGCCACTGCTAAGATAGAGGAACTTGATGTAGGATCCTGGCACCAGAACTTCTCTTCACCTATAGCTTTGATGACCAGAATATCACTCTTTTCTCCCTGACAGCACAGGCAAACAGATGTGTCTGAACAATGGTGTGTGATTGCTATTGGTCTCACAGTGTCTGGAAGAAGGGAGGTTGACCCAGTGGTCCAGAATGAAGCTTATTTCTTCATGACTGCAACCATCACGTTCTTGTGACCGCAGCATGGTGTTTGTGTCCCATTTGAGCCTTGTGAGGCGGCTAGCTTCAAGAATCTCACCCTGAAGACCATTATTTTGCGACAGTCGTGACTTCAGTGGACTTTAAGGATCGGGGATCTACAAGGCTTCTTGTAACATTGCATTGGGATTGAGGATTTGCATGTCGTGCAACCTAGACCGGAATTCGCTCCCAAAGTGCCCACTACCTCTTCTATGACACAGCAGTGATATTACACGCTCTTTTTTCATCAGTGGCATTTTGAGTAATGGAAATTCCCCTAGTGTACTCACCACATGGAATACATGGAGTACTCACCACAATGGAGTAGTCACCACGACGTTGAGATGAGGGCAGTTGTGGTCCTGTAGTAGGGGACATGGACTTGTGTCTGAGAGGTGCCTGGTTCCAATCCCCCTACGAAGCAGTGTTCTTGGGCAAGACACTAACCCACATGCCCTACTGATCTTCACCCTCACAGGGAAAAATGCAGTTTAAGTATTTAGTAGAGTCAAGTTAAAAACATGAACTTTGTCCACTAACACCTTAGTGAGCACCTTTATCCCGTAAGCCTCCTTGAGACACATCATTCATCATCTCAGTCGATTGGATTGTGTTTATTTAAAGCCTCTAAACATGTGTTTGTATCAATGTGTTGCATCTCAGCAAAGATTGTAAGGAACTGCTCAGTTCTTTTGGTTTTGGTTCTTTGGGTTTTGCCTGTGGGTCCTGCTGCTTTGACTTTTGTATTGACGACAAATCAGACTTTGCCTCCCAACCCTGTAAACAACTCAATCTCAGCTCGCTTCTCCATCCCGCAGAACATTGTACTCGGACTTTCCACAAAAGTAGCATGAACCAGCTTCGCCCAATGACAAACGAGAGATGCGAATACAAATGGTAAAAATAAGCATGTAAAGCTAAACGCCGTCCTTCTGGTTTTCCGACTTTCTCATCACATGAAAGACACGTCCATGGTAACTGCACATCTGCATTTCATCTCTGACCTCCACGTTTCTGATAATGAGCCTCCATCTGCGCTTACCTCTGCTGCCAAGTGCAGAAGGCTTTTATTAAGGCCACTGCTTTCTGGGTGGACAAAACCTCACCCAAGTTCCTCCAATTACCCAGACCCTCCAGCACCAGTGGCTTTACTACTTTACTGGAGCAGCTTTCATGACAGCATGTCAGTTATAATGCCCCCCATGTCACTGTCATTCGGATAACAAGCCCTGACATGCTCATCTCACCACAACCATTCCAGAATGTTCCCTTCATCTAACGTTTCCCACAGTCGGAGCCTTAAAGCGAACAGGTATATTCTCTGTCCTGATTGGAGGAGAGCTGTAATGCAGGCTAATTGGTTTTCTTTTCTGTTCAGATCATTGACGTGCACTGCAAAATATCCACGTGAAAAAATAAGACAGTAAACATTTTTAAATCAAGTTAAATTATCTGCCAATGGAGTGAGAACCTTTGACTTGGTGAGGCGGCTTGAAACCAGACAAAGATCTTGTAACACATTTGTTTCTGCATTTCAGTTCTTGTTCTCATTGGCTTTAATATAAAAAATGGTTAAAATGAGAAACATTGTGTTCTTAAAATGAGAAAATGTCACTTGACGTTTCTTGTTTCAGGAAGTTCCGTGTTAAAACATAATGTCAACTTTGACAAATGTCTCGGTTTAGTGTAAAATATCATCAATATTAGCATTTTTTTTCCACGCAAGAAAATTCAGGTCTTGAAATAAGCAATCACTCGCTCTTAATCCTAACATAATTAATTTATCTTCTGCCTAAATTCAAGATTTTTTAGCTTTTGTTTTTTGCAGTGTGATCATACGGACAGATTGAACGATTGATTAATGAATAAACCCATAGTAAACTGCTTACGAGAAATACACAACTCATTTAAGCTAGAAACGGAAAGAACGTTATCTAACATGTATTGTGGAATATTATGATTGTACTATTATTATTACGTTGTGTAAATCGCCCCATCAGATCAGAAGAAGTCGGATGCCGTCTGAAGTTTTGACTCTTGAAGATTAACGTCCAAGAACAGTGAATATGGAGTAAGCTCATAAGCTGATGGGCGGACAGACTCGTCTGTGTTGACTTGTGCATTGTCCGTTTCGAACAAGCCAAGCTATTACGTGTAATCCCGCCATTGATCCCACCCACCCGCTCGCTCGTGCGCATTAACACGTGACGGGGACGGTTCTGAAGGGACGATTCCTCCGGTAAAGCGCGAGTCTCCGATCACACAGCCGTCGAATTATCATTGACATCACCAAGACTTCCGTCACATCATGTCACTTTGTCAGTCTATTCCTCGCCAGGCTAGACGTCCTCAGATCTGGTGGTGGTGTGTGTTCATCAGGCGTTCACTGGGATCATGCAAATGTGTGTTTCTGTCCTCATTACGTGTGAGAACCCTGACTCTAAGTCTCTCTGTTGTTGTCACTCGATTCTTATCTCGGAGTCAAAATGATGTATATTTCAAGAGTGTGATTTCATTTTTTTCTTTAGCCATTCTAATCACTTTTTTTCCGGCAATCCCAAGACTCGTTTAGACTTTGAATCGTAATAGGTAAGATATATTTAAGGATTTGTTTGTTTCATTATTTATTCATTTATTTGTACAAATAAGTATTACAAAAGAGTATTAATTATTAAATACATTCATAACGATTATTATAAAATATACATGTTAAATACGCATTATTAATATTAATTAATAAATCATAACACAAAATATAACAATATAAATAATGATAATGATATAACTATAATTATTATTATTATATATGAATATTATTACTATTTGCATATCTAGGGTTCAATAACTAATTCTGAATGTTTCAATGATTCAAAATTATTTCCTATTAATTTTTTCTTATGGTGAAACGAAGCAGTGGACTTATGACATCATTATAGACATTTCCCACATATAGACATTAATTAAGGGGATAATAAATCAATATTGTTATTATTATAATTATTATGATAATGTGATGTAATGATGATGATGATTATTATTATTATTAACCTTTCAGGTTTAAACTATTTTGAATTATTATTCCTGCAGGTTTGTATAATAGTACATTTTGGTGGTATTAATAGTAATACTATTATGTGTATCACAATACAAACAAATCATTAATATTATAATGTTGTAAATTATCCTCAATAAAAACAATTAGTACAGTAAGTTTACAGTAAGTCTTAGATTATACTGGAATTTTAGAAATAAATGATTTCCTTTGATTTTTTTGTGAATGAACGTAATCGATACAGTATATTGCCCATTGAGTATTAATAACTTTAAAAGAGTTTGATCTCTTATGTACATGTTTTCAGTTTACTAGTCTGTGTATGTTTGGCACTTTAAGAAGGATTTTGTATATACACTACAGTATTATCATTATAGATCAACAGTAGATGGGTTCAGCTTTTTTTAGAAGAATCATATTTAATGTCACTGTATTTCTAGCTTGTGTTTGTCTCGTTTGCTAAATGGACACAATTCTGTTTGCATTTGTCGAGTCTTTTATTTTATTGAAGTGTTTTCGAATCTTAAAATGGGTGAAAGCTTTTTATGTGCTGACTGATGTAACTGTCAAATGTTCTTCTACTCCAGACGAAACCGGTGCCACAACATGTGTTTGTTAGCGCTGCCAGTAAAGCTGATGGATGGTAAAGACTAAAATGAAATTTAAGTAACTGTGGATAAAAGTGTCTGCTGAATGTAAACAGTGTAACAAAAAATGTTTTTGAATGTACCTCTTTATAATGTACCTCTATATCTTTATATATATATTAGGGCTGTGAAACGATTAATCTTTTTTTTTACTAATTAATCGCAGTTCCCTGAGATTAATCGTGATTAATCACAATTAAATGACTGAAGCGTGTGATCAACTATTTTTTTAATTTTTTTAATTTTATTATTTTTTACTACAATAAATGTTTCTTATAGATGCTTACAACAGTTGAAAGTGTTTCAAAGCAATTGTTTAGGAATTTTAAGAATAGCGCAAATTGTGTTTTTAACAGTAAATGTTGCGCAACATCTCCAGGTAAGAAGCTGTCATTTGCTCTCACTTTCAATATTGAGACTACACTTTGTGTGTGTGTGTGTGTGTGTGTGTGTGTGTGTGTGTGTGTGTGTGAGTGTGTGTGTGTGTGTGTGTGAGTGTGTGTGTGTGTGTGTGTGTGTGTGTGTGTGAAGTCAGCCAGGGCGGCATTTGTTCACGTCAAGGGCACAATTTAGAAAAAGGGGAAACGAGGAAAATATAAAGATATGAAACAGCATTTTCTGTATTCATGTCATCAATAAAAAACTATAAATAAAGATAAAAGTCTATTTAAAAGTGTTTTATATACAGTATCTGTGAAACATTGTTTTAATAAATTAAAAAATATCTGTTTAAAATGCCTATATTCAATATATGGGAAATGTTTAAATATGAACATTTGACAGCAGTAATATATATATATATATACATATTTATATATTTTTTTATATGTATGTTTACATATGTTTCAAACATATGTTATATTATTATTTACAAAAAACACAATATCCTGTTTTTATTATAATAGTATAACGTAAAAAAAAAACGTTAAAAAAAACTTTTTTGTGTGTTTTATATTGAAAAAATTGCCACTCGACCTCGGAGGGTTAAAAAACAAAGACATTACATTGCAAATTGAACAAAAATTATACCTCATTAATTTACAGTGTTTATTTAGTGTTGAGTTTACATTAATTCACACATTACACCTCAATATCCAACATTACAAGCTTCAGTTATTTAATCGCAATTAATCACGATTAATTTGGTCAGGACAGTGCGATTAACTAGTTAAAAATAAATAATAGTTTGACAGCACTAATCTATATATAGGGCTTGGTCAGAGTTGTGTGTGTGTGTGTGTGTGTGTGTGTTTACCTGCATGCAGAGTGTGTGTGTTCACGCCCGGCTGACTCAGTCGTCCAGGCGGTGCCATTAATTGTTGCGTATTATGCAGAGGACACGGTTTCCTTTGTGTGAAGTAAAATATGCCCAGTTCTCACTTTTTCCACTCTGTTTCACCGTCAAGCAGAAATAAACACGAGTATTTACTGTTGGCGCCGAGCCAGTGCCACCCGCTTCAGCGCCTCAAAGTTGCCTTTTCTCCATCTATTTTACAAACTTGCGGTTTGTCGCTGCAAAAAATGAATTCTTGACCAGCCAAAAGATCTCGAAATGACACGACAAATCTTGCTTTTTTTCAGACAAGATAAATTGAATTGAATTGAACTGAAAAATTCTTTATTAGTCCCACAGCGGGGAAATTTCACGTCACAACAGCAACAACAAATCCAAATAAATAAACAAACATCACCATAACGCACTGCACACATCATAATAAACAAACAAACAAACAAATAAATAAATTAATTAACTATCTTAGAATTAAGAGTAAAAGATGGATTTGCTTGTTTCAATCCGTCTCACCAAGTAACATTTTCTCTCCCCATTGGCAGATAATTTTACTTTGTTTAAGTGTCTTTTTTTACTCATTTAGTTTTTTCTTTACTCATTTAGTTTTTTCTTTACTCATTTAGTTTTTATTTTTCCGTGTGCATTTTGGCAATGTGTAGGGTAGGTTTACTTTACGGCAGGTGTAATGTAGGGTAGGTTTACGGCAGTTCTGATGTATGGTTTGTCTACTTTACAGGTACGTAGGTAGGTAGGTAGGTAGGTAGGTGGTTACATACATTTTCTCACCCCATTGGCAGATCATTTTACTCAATTTCAGTCTACTTTACTCATTTTGATTTTATTTTCTTATTTTATCGTTTGCCTTTTTAGCCGTGTGTAGGGTAGGTTAACTTTACGGCAGGTAGGTAGGTGGGTACATACATTTTCTCACCCCACTGGCAGATCATTTTACTCCAATTCAGTCTACTTGACTCATTTTGCTTTGTATTTTCTGGTTTCTTCGTGTGCATTTTTTGCAGTTTTAAGCGGGCTCCCGGAGCTCCGCCCTCCGCCGTCCCCCGCGGCCCCTCGCCCCCCCACGCGGTTTTATCTGCCCATAATGACTCGGGCCTCCAGCTTTCGCGGAGAGTTTCAAATGAACGCACCGGCGAGTCGGCGCGTGCCCGCGGCTGTGTGCCATGCGAGGGACCAAATTAAAGCGCCCGCTCTCGCAGCAGGCCAAGTCGTGTCTGCTGATTATAAAAGGCCTCACATCATACTCCTCGCTTACTCACTGGCCCTCTGAGGGGGAAGTCAGTGTAGTGGCAGGCGCTGGCTGTGGGAGGGGTCACTGGGACTGGGATGGAGGGGTTGCTGGGTAATTGGCGCTCTCGGCTCGTTTAGCGCTGTTGTCAGAGGTCTCGGTGGAGTCGGGCGGAGTCGAGGGGGAGCGTTTGTCCAACTAAGAGCCCAGTGACCATGACTGCTGCCCTCGACACTCCAACCGGACGCCAGGAGCGGCCGGAACATTGATATGCAGCCTTGTCTGCAGACTGACAGGATGAGGAGTTAGCTACTAGTTTGCTCTACACTGCGACAATTACACATGATAAAAAAAAAAAAGAATAAAAAAGTAAATGAGTAAAAAAATGGAATCAAGTAAAATGATCTGCCAGTGGGGTGAGAAAATTTGACTTGGTGAGGCGGCTTGAAACCAGACAAAGATCTTGTAACACAGTAGATTTGTTTCTGCATTTCAGTTCTTCATTGGCTTTAATAAGTAGCTGGTTTCTTAAATTGAGTTTTCTAAACGTTGTGTTCTTAAAATAAGAAGATATCACTCGGCATATCTTGTTTCAGAAAATTCTGTGTTAAAACATAATGTCTACTTGGAAAAATGTCTCGATTTAGTGTACAATATCATCAGAATTTGCATTTTTTTCTACGCACGAAAATTCAAGTCCTATTTTCTTGAAATAAACAAAGTCATCTCTCACTCCTAATCCTAACATAGTTCATTTATCTTGTAAGAAAAAAAAAATACCAAGATTTATTGTCTAAATTCGAGATTTTTTCGCTTGTCAAGAATATTGTTTGCCAGTGTACAGTAATCCCTCGTTTATCGCGGTAGATACGTTCCAAGCCCGATAGGTGAATTTCCGCAAAGTGGAGAAACAACATTTACATATTTATATTATTATTATATATTTGTGGGAGTTGTGGTACAGTGGTAGGGGACTTGGACTGGTGTCCAAAAGGTTGCCGGTTCGAATCCCCCCTACGACTAGTTCTACAACTAAGTGTCCTTGGGCAAGACACTGAACCCACATGCCCCCCGGGCGCCACGGCTTAGGCTGCCCACTGCTCCGGGTTGTGTGTGTGTTCACTTCACTGTGTGTATGTGCACTTTCACGGATGGGTTAAATGCAGAGCACAAATTCAGTATGTACCCTAGTGGCCATATTGCCGTCACCTCACTTTCCTTTCCTTTTCCTTTCCTTTATTTATTTAACACTTATTCCGACTTTTAAAACACTTTTTTCAAGTAGTGTTCTTTATTAAAGTACGTAATGTTAACAATCTCCCCGCCGCACGCGTCGTCCCCGCTTAGATATTCATTTTCAGGGTGTGAATGGGAGGATCGGGCGGGAGCGGGCGCGCGCAGACACGGGCGGCGTTTGCCACAGCTGGCGGCCCGGTAGTGCTCGCGGGGAGACGGCCGACATAGCAATTTGCTTATCCGCGGTGAGACGCTTCTGGCAAGGTCCGTCTCGAGGCGCTGCGAGCATCCTCCGCTGAGATACAGTCGGGAAAAAAGGAATCTGCGAATGTATGTAATAAAGAAAAAAAATCTGCGATACAGTGAATCCGCAATAGTCGAACCGCGAAGTAGCGAGGGATTACTCTATTGTTCTGGGTTCGCCTGGGGATTTTTTCTAGAGCTGTGCAGTCTTGTTGAGAAATTTCACAGATGAGACGCGAGTAAAATAAAATAAAGTCTAGTTTCCCCGTTGTTTCCAGGTTCCTGTGTTGTCCCAGTGGTCTTCCTTGTCGTCTGTGTTCAGCCTCATCCTCATCTTTGTCATTAAACCAATTGCGCACTGACCTTCGTGTTTGGACTCTGGATTCAAACGTCACTGCCGGTCTTTCGAGACCTTCAGACCTTCAGTCTCCCTTTTTTTATTATTTGTTACCAAGTTAGGCGCAACCTAGTTAGCTTTTTCAGAGTTAGCCGCTACCAAGTTTGTCGTTTCCGAGCTCTCCGTCTCCGAGTCATTCGCTTCAGAGTTTCCAAGTTCCCACTGTTCCAAGTTCTTGTCGTCTGAGTGCCGAGTTCCTGTTATCTGAGTTCCCGTTGTCCGAGTCTCCGTTCTCCACGTCGCCGGTTCCCGAACTCCCTGAGCCCTTTGAGCGTCCTCGGTCTACTCGTCCTCGGGTTCCGTGCCCTCGGGTTTCTTGTCTTTGCTCTCTGCGTTTTCGGTTACCGCGCGTTCGTCTCTCTCGGCTCCGAGTCCACGTTTTCTACGTTTCTAAGTTTTCACTTGACCCGGTTTTCCCTTTCGCACAGCTGTTTTTCTTTTGTTTTCTTTTTCTGAAATCACGAACACTATGTAGTATCTCCTTTGTTCTTCGCTCATCGTCTGGTCTCGTCAATGTTTGTTCACGTTTAAGACATTCCGACCTCCCCTATGACTTTGAGTTTGGACTCTAGTTTCCCCGTTGTTTCCAGGTTTCCACAAGAGTGTGACATTAATATTTTTATATTACTTGATAATATTATTTTAAGAGAAATATTGAACCAGAAATGTGAAAAAATGTCTTTCTTTCTTTATTTATTATGTTTTTTGGGGCCGGGAATTTTTTATATTGTGCAGGTAAAATCAGGGGGCTGCTTAATTGACGTGTAATTACGGTACATATACACAGATTCTTATACAGTATGTACAACATTTGTAGTTGCTATTTAGGCCAATGATTGTTTCTTATTAAACCTTTAAGACTTATTGTAGTAAAAAAAAAATATACATGAAAAATGTTTTTTTTTCAATATTAAAAAGAATTTATATTTTTATATTACTTATAACTTATTATATAACTTATTAACTTTTTTTTATATAACTTTATTATACTTATTACTTATAACTATAAATTACTTATATTATTTTTAAGAGAATATTGAACCATAAATGTGGAAACAATCTATTTATTTATTTTTAGTTTTTAGCTTATTTTCTATTTGGGGGGGGGGGTATAAAATCAGGAGGGTGCTTATTTTGCGCGTAATTATGGTGTTTTTTTATTAAACCTTTGAGACTTATTGCAGTAAAAAACAGACGTATACTCCAATTGACGTCTGCAATTTCGCGTGTTAAAATGTGCAGAAAATCATGCGGACGTCAACGTGTTTTAAAGGCGGAATGAGCCGTGACGTTTATTGTGTGCCGGGGAGATTTGTCTCACTAATCTGTGTTTCTTCACAACCTCATTCATATTAAAAGCCGCCTCAGGGATCCACGTTCAGATGTGAATTCATAAGGAGCCGTCGGGCCTGTTGGTCAGAGCGGTTTAAATCCGACGCTCCTTCACGACGTGTTATTAGTCTTTTTTGCTCCGTGGTATTTCAGTTCACCCAGGATTTGTTGGGTTTCGTTTTCAAGTCAAAGTGGAAACACACCATCTGTAAAAAAACGATTCCGATTTTGCCTTGATAGACTCAAAGATCAAATCTAATCGTTCGAGTGGCGGTGATTGTTTGTGCCGGTTTGCTTGAAGACTCGTTTTAAGGTCGTTTTAACCGAGTGCGTGAAGCTTTTTCAGTGTTTTTTTTTCTTTATGATGACAATATGGAAGCGGGAGAAACATCAGCAGAGGGCGCTCTTCACAATTCCAAAGCTTGATAAATGTCTGTAAACAGAAGTTTTTGTTTAGTGTTGAGTTTATATTCATTTACATATTACACCTCAATATACAATATTACAAGCTTCCGTCATTTAATCGCGATTAATCGGTCAGGGAAGTGCGATTAATTAGTTAAAAAATTAATCGTTTGTCTCAAAATTATAAACATATTTATGATGATGATTATGATGACAGACTTTCTTGATTGAATCCTTTTTGATTGACGCACACTCACAGTTTACATTAATTTACATATTACACCACAATATCCAATATTGCAAACTTCCGCCATTTAATCGTGATTATTCGATCACGATTAATTTGGTCAGGGAAGTGCGATTAACTAGTTAAAAAAAATAATATTAACATATTTATGATGAAGATGATGATTGTTATGATGATGAAGACTTTCTGGACTGAGTGAGTGCTTGTTTATTGAATTCCCACACACACACACACACACACACACACACACACATCTTTTTAAAAGACATAGTTAAATCGACGACTCCCGCGTTTCTATGCTCACAAAAGCTTTCATCTCATTTGCAGCGACGGCGGCGGATTAATCTGCCGTTTATTCGTCTCAAACGACTATCTTTGTTTTGCTTTGTTCGCCGACTATTTCGTTCCGATGGCTAGATTCGAATAGCAAGAGCAGTCATTTATCTGAGAAATCATTACAGACAATGCATCTGTCAAGACCCTCGTCATTTTTTTTCATTGCAGGACTGTGATCATTATCCTTTGTAAATTAAACTAAGTTTTCACTGCGTTCCCAGAATGCCCCGGGCACCTGTCATTATTCCCCCTCTTGTGCCGCTTGATAAAACACAATATTTCTGTTTTTTTTCTTTCATTTTTGTTGTTTCACTCTCTCTCTCTCTCTCTCTCTCTCTCTCT
>MU204351.1:176247-205564 GCA_017309775.1 Paedocypris sp. Pulau Singkep
CTCTCTCTCTCTCTCTCTGTCCCTTACTCTCACTCTCTCTCTCTTTCTCTTTCTGTCCCTCGCTCTCTCTGTCTCTCTCTTTCTCTCTCTCTTTCTCCCACCGTAGCCCCTCCCTCTGACAATGCCAGTCCTCAGCCAATCAATCTTATAAATGGTCTTTCCCAATTAAATTCGCATTTGTGCTTGACGTCTGTTCAGTTTCAGCTCATACAATCAACGGCAAATTCCAACTTTCACAGAACTTTTGACCCACTTCTGGCACCAACATGTCGTAGAGGCAAGAGCTCGGACACATTTAGTATTTGTCCACAGTTCTGGTGAATTCTGGCTTGACTGACTGGAACTAAACACTCTCGGGCAGGCTGAGTGTGTGTTGGCACGTGTGATGGGGACGTGATGCCCTCAGTGAGTGGTCAATCTGACAGCGTGTTAGTCCAGAGAAACTGCTCGTGATCCGACTCCTGCCGCCTGAGAGAACTGCTCTTCGGAAAGTTTGCCTTCCTGTCACAGCCCTCGCCATCGCCGGCCCCTCGCTATGGTGGAAATGTGAAAACGCTTCATTTCACATTATGTTTTAGTATTTTAGTATTCTTTCGCCTTGTGTTATATTTAAACTGTTTCTTGCCTTCTGTATTTTGTACTATATTTTTATATATTGTAGTTATTTATATTGGTTTATTCAGTGTGTATATTTTACTCGTTATCACTTTTTTTTTTTTTGCAACAAACAGGGTAGCAATACTAATTATCTTTGTAACCCTGTGATACAATGACAACTATTGTATTCTATTCTATTTCTATTCTATTCATTAAGTTATTAACTTCTCTATTTAGCACACAATTTTAGCCTACTTTTATTTCCACTGTGAACTGGATAAACGTTAAAAAAAAAAACACTAAAACCAAAGTCTTCTTGAACAACAGTATTTTTAAAAACAGACGTGATACTTTTTTAAGTTTTTTAAGATATATATCCGTATAAATGCATTTTAAATTACTTTAACTATTCATACCTCCATGTAAATATTTCGTCATTAATTGTATACTTTAGAAATAGGAAACTTGTGAATTATACGAAAAATAGTAACATTAGATATTTTTTGTCAATGTAGTAGAGTACATCTCCAGTAGAGGGTGCTATTATTCCCCTTGCTATGTCCAGATATGGGTGTATTCTCTATTTTAACAGTTCTCCATGTTACTGTATTTAAGACAGTATGTTGATAATAAAATGTTATTGTATTTAAGTTCTCCATGGTATTGTATTTTAGTTTAATTTATCTCAGTGTTATTTAGCCACTGCTAAGTGTCGCTGCGTGGATAAGGTTTCTTTATTTGTGTTATTCAGGTAAACTTGTAACTTATATATGTTAATAACGGTTACTCGTGAGGTATCGTAGTTTAGCCACTGCTAAGTGTCGTGGCTAATGACTCTTTACGTCTTTTATTGAGCCAATAAAAGCTTATCTGCTCATCTGCCTCCGGAAACATTATTTAAAGACTGGAATGAGGACACAACGCATCTACTTGTTTTCTCTATTCTAATCTACTATTGTCTTTTCATGAAACCAACACCTAAACAAAGTTTTAATGGAAAACGAAAGTAAGTAAAATTAATGTATGTAGCTCTTTTCTCAGATAAAATTTAAAAAATTTTGCTTTAAAAAGTGCTTTACGCGGTGCAACCACAGAAAAAAAGTGAAAGACAATAAAATCATAAAAAAAAGCATCGAAAATAAATGGCGATAAGTCGAAGTTCACGTTTATTTATATATCGCTTTTCCTAGCTCCAGACCTACGCAAAGTCGCTAACTAGCGATAAAGCGGACAATTTAGCGCAAACCTTTAGCAGGTGCGCGACACCTCTCTCTCTCGGAGGGGGGTGAGATGGGGTGGTGGAAGGGGGCGGGGCACTGACCCATGAAAAGACGCTAAGAGTAAGACAGAACAAGACAAGCAGCTGTCAGTGGGTGGCATCAGAGGGCGGGCTAATGATCTGGAGGGCGAGAGTGACAGGAGCAGTTTTAGGGGAGAAAAAGAGTGAAAGCGGCACACACACACACACACACACACACACTTTGACAGGTGCTGGAGGTCTAGTGACTTATCTGGCTAGCTGTACGTCTCTGACACACACACACACACACACACACACTGGTGTAAGGGACAGCGCTTGACTGCTAAGAGGCGGGTAAGTGTGTGCAGACTGATGACTGGCACTCGGCTGAGGGCAGGTGTGACAGCCGGGAGGAGTGAAACTGGCGAGAGTGACACATCACAGGGAGTTCTGAGGCGTCGTGTCACTAATGGGAAGTCGGCAAAGGCCGTGGGAAAGTCTCTAAGTGACCAGCATAACTCAGCACGGGGACATGTCATTTTAATCAGGAGTCCCTGGGCGAGAGCAGGAAGTGTCCGGCCGAATCAGCCGTGATGGCTTGACAGCTGCTGTTTCTAAATCCTCGGGATTCGGCCGCGTTCACAGTGAGAAGAGAACACAGCAGATTGACAATATGCGTCACACACACACACACACACACGTGGGCGTACACAGCACTGTGTGTGTAAAAAGGCCTGTCAAAGTTAACGCGTTAACGCACGCGATTCATTTTAAATGCTTATTTGCGTCGTTTAATTTTTAACGCCGTTAATCACAGTTGCAGATTGCAGTGCCCCGCCCACTTCCACCACCCCCTCTCCGAGAGAGAAGTGTCTCGCGCTAAAGGTTTGGGCTAGTTAGGCACTTTGCGTAGGTCTGGAGCTAATAAAAGCGATGTATAAATAAACGTGAACTTGAACTTAACGCTATTTATTATCGACGCTTTCAATGCTTTTTTTTATGATTTTTATTGTCTTTCATTTTTTATCTGTGGTATTAGCTGTGTACGCACACAGCACTGTGTGTGTGTAAAAATGCCTGTCAAAGTTAACGCGTTAACGGACGCGATTCATTTTTAAATCCTCGGGATTCTGCTGCGTTCACAATGAGAAGAAAACACAGCGGATTGACAATATGCGTCTCACACACACACACACATACACACGTGCGCGTGGATGGGTGTACACAGCACTGTGTGTGTTAAAAAGCCTGTCAAAGTTAACGCGTTAATAAGTTAAATAAGTTAGTTATTTTAAATGCTTATTCGGAGGACGTGTATTTTTAACGCCGTTAATCACAGTTGCAGATTGCAGTCTTGTGTGTTTTATCTTGAGAAAAGTGCAACTCAACCACAGAGGGTTAAAAAAAAACAACAAAATGCATTGCAAAATTGAACAAAATTATACTAATTATAATTATTTATAATTGCGATTAATCGGGATTAATCTGGTCAGAGAAGTGCGATTAATTAGACAAAAAAAATCCATCCGATTCGACACATACGAGATCTTTCTAGATACACACTAGTACACAAACATGTATTTTTCATACCAGGGTTTGTGTGAAAGCATTTCCTTTTGCCCCACTTTATTTTATCGCCACACGAATTGATCTGCGGATGGAGTGGAGGTGCCGCTGGTGAATTATTCACACGGTGCATGACTTTCGGTTGCGAATGCACTGAGAAAAAAAAAAGCCGTCTGGGGTCGAGCGAGCAGCACGGCAAACCCTGTAAAGCCCCCCCGCCCGTCCTACCCTGACACACACCCGGGGAGAGCAGCCATGATGTGGTCAAACAGCATAACATATGACCCTGAGGGAAGGCCAGAGGCAAAGATGCCCGCCTCCTCAATCTGGGCGGCGCCGCAGACAAACGCAGACATGCATATTCCTTCAGTGGAGGCGCAGACGAGCTGGACGGCCCGAGGTGCTATCGATAACTGGACATTAATAAATGAGATGGCCAGGATCAAATCTGTTTTCACTCACGCGAATGAGGTTTGTGAAATGACCACTCGGACCAGAGGCGATGGAACACTTCCCGTTATTTTTTGTATTATTTTTAGTGCTGTCAAAGTTAACGAGTTAACGCACGTCGTTACTGCGTCGATTATTTATAACGACATTAATCACAGTTGCATTTTTTTTACTTTTGGTTTAGCAACGTGCAATGAATAGAACCAAGAGAGCTGAGCGCTGTCTCCAGGTGCGACTCATTAAGATCAGCAGCTCACAGTCATTGAGTTCAGGTGTTGTCACTTAGACACAAAGTGTTTCAGTGACACTGACCTACTTTTCCCCTCTCAGCAGCGACACAGACACATTCCTTTACAACTACAAATAACTTGCTCTGTTCAAAAAGCCGAAGCTTTAGATTCATAGGGATTAGATAAACACACAACACTGTATTTACTTACACTTATTTTTAAAAACAGACATTCTAAGCTTTATGTAGACATATGTCTCATCTTAAAGTGGTAAGTATTTATTAAGTTACACCTCGTTTTCAGCTGACAAAACACGCTTCATGTTTTCGTTTTATTGTTATTATTATTATTTTTACAAAAAACAGAACGTCCTGTTTCTATTAAGTGTGTAACCTTTTTAAAACATGTGCTTCAAACTTTCAATTGATGTATAACACTTATATGTAAGACCAAAATTGCCTTTTTTTGTACGCTTTATCTTGAAAAAAGTGAGACTCGACCTCGGAGGGTTAAAAAACAAAGGCAATACATTGTAAATGGAGCAAAAAATATACTAAATTATTTTACAGTATTTAAACAAGTGTTTATTTAGTGTTGAGTTTACATATTTTTATCCAATATTACAAGCTTCAGTCATTTAATCTCAATTACTCGCGATTATTTGGTCAGGGAAGTGCGATTAACTAATCACCCCAAAATCATAAATATATATATATATATATATATATATATATATATATATATATATATTATATTACTATTAATTATTATTATTTATTAAATGAAAATAAAATCATCTTTTAGTATTTATTACAATTTCCCTTTGGTTAATTTCTGGCCTGTTTTATGAATTAATCAAACTGACTGAAATGCTTTATCCTCGTTGTTTTCTTGGTGTAAATATTTCTTCTCACCTTTCTGAATGATTTGCTCATGATTGATAAATGAAGTATTACTCGTGAGTATATTTATGTCTTGTGCTCGTGTTTCACACCTTTCACCTCCAGCCATGTTTTACTGCAGGTTTATTTCACATTAAAGCCGCCAGTCATTTGGGCATATTGCCTTTTACAGAATAATTTTTACTAATGTAACCCTCCTATTATGTTCAGGTCAATTCGACTAGTTTTCAAAATTTAAAAAATATAAAAAAATTAAATTCTTAAAAGTAGCAAACTTTGAAACTTCTGCTTGTCTAATTTGGTGTCATCATTTAAAAAATGTAATGATTCAGTTCACGTATATGTAACACCACGCTACATGTTTATTTCACAAGGATACTGTGTGTCTGTGTGTATGTGTGTGTGTGTGTGTGTGTGTGTATGTGTGTGTGTGTGTGTGTGTGTGTGTGTGTCTGAGAGAGAAAGTGTGTGTGTGTGTGTGTGTGTGAGAGTGTGAAACAGGGTGTATTATGTCTCTTTGTTGCAAAGAAACAAATAGTATTTAATTTAAATAAGTTTAAATGACTTTTTTTAGCCAATTTGTCTGAAGGGCCAAACTGACCCGAACATTATCTTTGTAACAAAAAAAATGTAGCGAGCGTTACAAATATGTGTCAACTGAAACATTTTTAGTTTGAATGCAGATTACACTAAGACAAGCAGAAGTTTCAAAGTGAAATAATACTTAAGTATTTTTTTGTATTTTTAGACATTTAAAAAAACTAAAGAAAAAGGAAGAAAAAGACCATATATTTTTTCTTATTAAAAACGACTCGTTACTTTATACTAAAGCTGACGTTGATTTGAGCAGATTGTCCTCTCTTCACACACTTTAGTGTCATCAGAGCGAGATGATTTCGTTCTAATCACCTGGAGTATTAATATATTTGCTCTCAGAAGCAGCTTAAAAAGTCAGATCGGGATCGTCTGGCGTCTAATCAACGGAAGTTGGCAAACAAACAAATGAGTCGTGACTGTAAATCGTTTTCGCTGCGGTTTTAATCGCGATGATTATAACGTTTATCATCGTTCGGAAGCCTCACCTGCAATCAGCGCCAATTATCTGTGTCCGCAGGTGCGCCGCGGCTTATGGATGTTATTTTCCCGCCACCTTTCATAAATTAGGTCTTTGTTAACAAGGTTTGCGTTTTGTCGGGGTCAGAGGTTGAAATCCCCCGCGATGCCGCGCACACGTGCCCGCGGAGGCTGAATCGTTGTGACCTCACAGCTCGCGATTATCTTCACTCTTCGGGGAAATGATCTTTTATTCGCTGGTGATGTTGTTGTCCTCGCCATTAGTGATGAGCCAAACAAGACATCGATACGCGTCGGAACAGTGTACGCTCTCGTGGTAGACGTGTTTTCTAAAGTTGGAGTTTGATAATAAGCCGCTCTTTCCGTGTCGTGTCAAAGTTTTTCGAGATTCCATTCTAGCGACTAATGGAAAGTCAAACGCGGGACAGACTCGACATCGTTAAAGCCAGACGCACCGTGGCGGCGCTTTTAATGGTGTGATAAACACGTGACTTCAGGATTCCACTCGTCCTGCTCACATGACAGGAGCAGTCGCACACATCCAATTTATGTCCAGTTTGTTTTCACACGAGAAAAAAAAAAAAAAATTATATATATATATATATACACACACACACACACAGTGTATATATATATCATACATATTATATATTATATCTATGTATACTGTGTATACCATATGTGTGTATCTGTGTATATATATTTATACATAACAGTATTTAATTTACTGTCTCTCTCTTTCAGGGATAGATGGATGGATGGATGGATGGATGGATGGATGGATAGATAGATATATAGATAGATAGATAGATAGATACACTCTTGCAGGAAAAATCTGGAAACAATACATCTTTCAATTTTTTATAAAAATAGGTCATTTTATTTAATTAAATTTTTTTTTCTCATTTTGATTTTGTTATTTTTTCTTTTTTTTCATGTGTATATAAATATATTATATAAATAATAAAGTGACAGACAGACAGACAGACAGACTGACAGATAGATAGAATACAAAAAATACACTGTTGACAAGCCGAAAAATCTGGAAACAATAAATCTTGCTTTCTTTGCTAATTAAAAATGCAAAAAAAATGCTAATTTTACTTGATTAAATAATTTTTTTTTCATTTTGTTTTTTTTTTCACATGGATTTTTTGCAGTGTTGATAGATAGATAGATAGATAGAAGACAGACAGATAGATAGATAGATAGATAGATAGATAGATAGATAGATAGATGGATGGATGGATGGATGGATGGATGAATGGATGGATGGCTGGATGGATGGATGGAAGGACGGACGGACGGACGGACAGACAGACAGACAGACAGATAGATGCTTAATAGGGAAATGTTGCTAGATTTAGAGTGGTAGTGTGTTGATAGTGCGTTTAGTTAGTATTTTAAACCTCACTGAAATATTATAACCTCATTAATCCTCATTTTATTGTTACGACTCGGTGTATTTATTTCCGAAGCTTTTTCCCCAACTTGACTGTTAAGTGCATTTTCCGCCGCTGTGTGTGATTCGAGCAGCGGGAGAGAGCGGTGGGAATTCTGTTACATGGAAACAGCGTTGCCATGGTTCTAATCAAGTCTATAAATGTTGCATTGATATTTGCCCAGAACATGTAGTGCAGTCGCACACTGAGATTTGGACTCCACTATTGAATTCGAATGTCCGTGTTCATTCAGATTGAGGACGATAAAAACATGCAGCGGCCGAAAATACTTACGTGATCTTGATAAGATGGTTTGGAAAACACGAGTCGTGTGAAACAGCTAATGAGCTGCAGTCCCGGAGCCCGAACACTAGGTGGCCCCGGACACAATTCTCTTGAGAGTTTGAAAGCTTGTTACAATCAAGGTTTGTTGTCTTTATGCAGGTACATTTAATAATATTACATTAGGGCTGTCAAAGTTAACGCATTAACTCATGCGATTATTAAAAATGTTTATTCGCGTCAAATTTTATTAACGACATTAAACGCACTTCCAGTTTTTCCGAAGTGCGATTAAATATCGTTTCACAGCACTAATTACTATATTACTGTATATATATATATATATATATATATATATATATATATATATATATATATATATGATATATGTATATATATACTATTGTTATTATTATTAAGATTGTTATTATTGTAAAAATAATACATGGTTATATTTAATAAAATCTAATATTTCATCCATGTCCCATGATGCTGGACAGTTTTGGCAGTTTTGATGTCATGATTGCAACAACAACAAAAAAAACCAAACAAACAAACATACATTTGTATTATATAAAAGACAATTAAACAGATTATGTTTACATTGACGATGTTCACAAAATAAAAAAATGAGGATGATAAAAATGTGTTACAAATGTCGTTTTTACCAACTTTTAAAATAAATATTCTGGTAATGTCATGTCTACATGGACTACAATACCCAGGATTCCTTGTGTTCTGTTATCATTGGTTTCACCTGACTCATGTGATTAGTGTATTTTACACATGTCACCTGATTTCCACTGATGTTCTAGATGTGTAAGTTTAGTTTTAGTTTCCGTTTAGTATGTTTTGCACTTCACTACTCTGAACTCTGGCTTTCCTCTTTCGTACCGAAACGTAACAGGTAAGATGATTCAAAAACGTGCAAATTAAAATATTTTTACAATTTAAAAAAGTATAAAAAACCAGAGTAATTTTAACAAAAAAGCAAAATGTCTGGAAATAAATGGTTTTAATACCATATTTATCACAAGTTCTTAAATTCAAATTACTAATATTGTTTATGTATTTATTTGTATTGTACTATTTGTATTGTAATGTGAAAATTATCTTTTAAACTGTAAATGTCTAGTACCATAACTTTCTATTACATAGGTGTCTATTACTCAGATGTGGCCCGCCATGTCATTTCATGTGGCCCACGAGAACTTAAACGTTTTTGAGTGACTAAAAAGTGACCAGATCATTCAAGGACCAAGATTCGAACCCGCCACACTTAGACGTGAGTTCCGTTCTCCCTCTGACCCCGTTGAGCCCAAAAAGAGGCTTTTCCCAACGCTATTCCCAAAAGGTCTTGGAGTCATATATATATTAGAAATATTTGCAAAAGTACAGACGGAATTAAGCAAGTATTATTCTTATCAATCTCTGCTCCCTGACAGATTCCAATAAAACATTGACCTTTCAATTTGCTGGTGATTTATAGCGGCGGATGTGAGTTATAACCTCTGATCTGGGTCAGTGATAGGCAGCGGCGCTTGATATTCATTCATCAAGGTGGAATATACTTGTCATCCATCTGCTAAAATGATCTGTCGAATTATTACGCTCCGCCTAAACCCACAAAGGAGGATTCCTTTAAATTACAGGCGGGTTCAATAAACACAGACGGTGTTTTAACACATTGGCCTTTTGCAGATGAAAGTGACACTTCAACGTTTTTACGCTAAAAAATGAAGAGGTTGGGATTCTATCGATCCCGCCAGATGAATCAGTTTGACCCTTAAAGGTTTACAGCATCACATTACTAGCTGTGGTTATTACACTCTCAGGAAAGACAGACATTTTCTCATTGCTTAATGCTTCAAAATTGCCAGTTTTTATCATACTGATCACAAAAATACACGGAATAAACTGGATGTGATATTTAACAGGTAACCAGTGTAGCGACATTAACACTGGACTAATGTGGCTATACTTTTTTGTTCTGGTTAGTAATCTAGCAGCTGCATTCTGAACTAACTGAAGTTTATCTATTAGTTTAGCAGGAGAAACTCCCAGAAGACCATTACAGTAATCTAACAGTTTTTATCATACTGATCACAAAAATCACAAAAAATACACTGAACTTTAAATAACGGGAGTTTTGATCCAGAAAACACACATTTCCACAACATAACTGTCGTTTTTGAGAATTTCCGCACAAGAATGTTTTTAAATGGATTTATAATTCAAGGGCAGTTCATTTCTGAGCCTCTTTTGTTTATCTGCGTTCATTAAATTATTATTCCACATGAATGACACGTAGCTAAAGGTATTTTCAGTCTCTCACATAACGGTTGTTGGAGGTGATGTACTTTGTTTCTTAAGGATGGAAATCAAAAAGGCACAAAATGTCACAAGCATACTGTATCTGCTATAAATACCGCACGTATACTCTTGCAGAAATGATCAAAGCTGTAAGTATGATTATTTATTCTGCTTTTTCGAGTCACTTTTACTGCTTTTGTATTTTTTTATCTTTTGTACTTTTTTATGCCGTATTTCTCTCCCTGATTTTCCCTCCCCGTTTTTTTCTCACTTGTATTTAATACATATTATATCTCTCTATTTGTATTGTATTTTATTGCTTTTGTGTTCTTGAATTTAATTGCTTTTGCGCTTTATTTTTTATCCCCTTTTAAAAAATTTTTTGTTCCGTCACCCCCCACCATGTTAACATGCTGGACAATTGCAAATTACATCTCACTGCTCGTTGTTGAAAAATAATTGTGGATGTGACAAATAAAATTTGAATTTGAATTTGTAAGTTTATCTAGCGTACAACAACATATCCATCTATTTCTGCTCCAAAACAGTTTTCACTCTCTGAAATGGGGACATAATCTCAGCAGCTCTGGGACTAAAGATAGGCCACACCCACCTACCAATCACAGAGCAGAAGACACAAATACACACTTTTACTATCTGACGTCACACTAACGGTCACACCTAATGACTTGTCGAGGCGTTTGTACGACAATCAGCACTCGGAAGAGAAAACTTGAAGTACCATAATTACAGATATTGACAGTTTTCGGAGGTGCAGGTGTGATTCGGTTCCAAGCACTAAACTATGCAGCCTTTCTATACGATTATATTAACTTATTCTGTATGCTATTACTATATTGTTCTAGGCAGAGCTTTCCATAATTTGGGTGCTAAATATTAAAAGGATCTTCCTCCCTAGATTTTAGAGATTGGCGGTATTATAAGCTGGCCGGAGATTTGTGAGTGCAGGTGTCGTGTAAGTTCAAGTTCTGAGCATTTGTAAGGCGCTTTTCACAGTTTTAACTGTCTCAAAGCGCACTAGTGTAGACTCGTAGTAAGTGATGAGCTCACTGAGATATAGAGGAGCTAAACCCTTTAGTGCTTTAGAAGTGATTAAGAGAATTTTAAACTGGATGTGATATTTAACAGGTAACCAGTGTAGCGACATTAACACTGGACTAATGTGGCTATACTCTTTTGTTCTGGTGAGTAATCTAGCAGCTGCATTCTGAACTAACTGAAGTTTATCTATTAGTTTAGCAGAAGACCATTACAGTAATCTAACCGTGATGTCATAAACGCATGTTTTTTCTGCATCCGGTCAGGAGAGCATGTGACGACAGGATTACGTTTTAAAACATCGGGTTTAGTGCCAAATAAGGTTTTAGTTTCACACAGTCTCGTTCTTTTGACACTATATTGTTGTTTGTTTCAAGCTTATTCTTATCAAATGACCTGCGATCAGAAGCTGCAGGTTTGAATCCCAGACCATTAACTCCATAGACTTTCAACCGCTTTTCGGGCCTAACTTGATATCCATTCCGGGAAAAAAACATCAACACAAAACATTGTAAAATGACAAGAGAACCAGCACCACAATTTTAACAATAAAGTGAAATTGAAGAGGAACAATGAAACGGAATTTCCAACTAAAACAAAAGGGCAGGGAAAAGCAACAAGACGCACACAGTTAACATTAATTAATAATAAATATAAAAAATAAAGGCAGAAAGAGTGATTCTTTGTGGTCAATGATTGGCCGAATCTGGTACGAGATCAGTTCACTGAGCTTTTTTATTTGAAAATACAAAAAAGGACACGATGCGTAATAAATGGAGGCGGAGGTTTTAATGCTGGAATGTGAAGAATTTCAAACATTTACCGTATATAAAAAAAAGCAATACAGCTGGGAAAAGGTGTTCCGCATAGTTTTCTCAAAAGGTCTTGTTTAATAGTCACAATTCAGACTTTATAACGCGCATTCCGAGAGAAAAGTTTATATTACAGAATTGACATGTTGATAAATATTATTTGATAAATATTATTACCTTATTACCTATTATTACAAGTTGATAAATATTACCTCCAAGTATTATTAAATTCATAATTGTCTACAGACTTAATATAGAATTATCTCAAACACGTAAGTGGAATATTACAAAGTTGACAAGTTGATAAGTTGTTATTGTTATTTTCCTCCACTTCTGCGTTAGTATGTTTGTACGGTGCGATGCCTAATGAATTAGCATAAGCTTCTCCGATATTCCGCATTTCCGAAAATCTGTTACAAACACCCGCATTATTCAAATCTTGCATTAACATCCGGTCCCTGGCTCTCGCGGAGCACGTGCCAATGCTGGAGAATGATCTTGTCACAGTTTGGAGCTCATTTGCGGGAAGGGAAAGTTGTCAGGTGAAGGGGCGATAATAATTCAATCGCCCGCTAAATCAACTATCACGGCTTGACGTTTCGCCTGAGAACAATTAGGTTTGGTTGGGGATGCGTCGGGCTTGCAGAACGGCTCACAGGACACGTACGTGATAATAAAAAGGGAGTCGGGGAAAACACCGAGCTGACAGCCAGAGCTTTACTTAGCATAGTAATCACATTTCATTTCCACTGGTCGGACCGTGTGCTCGCGATATAAATGACATCTGAAGTGACGCTACTCTACTATCCATTTCCTCCGCTCATCACGCCACATCAAACACACTTCTCCTAAAACATCACACACCACTGTGAAGACCGTTAGAAAAAGCTCCCCTGAGTCTCTTGAGGTTTTCCGGGGTGGCTTTTGTTCACGTCGGAGATATTTTTAGCCTCATTGTCCGTCCATCGGCCTTGGATTTAGTGCAGATGTTGTGATGCTTGTGGAATGTTCTGGTGATTAGTGCGATCTTCAGTCCCGCTTGCTTAATGAATAGGAATAGACTTTTCTTGAAATTATGCTTTTTTTTCTGCTAGTGTGTCGTCTTCTAGTTCTAGATTAGCACCATCAGTCCACAGCATATCAGGCATATGTACACTGTAAAAAAATGTGACGCGCTATCTACTTAAAAAAAGGTATTTTTTTTTTAAGTAGACATATTACACGTGTTACTTTTAAGCCGTTTTTTTTTATAGCTTAGTATTTTAAATAGAATATTCTTGAAAATTCACGTGAATAAACTTTCCACATTTAGCCTTGTAAACATATTTTTTCTCCTTTTACGACAAATCTCTTCAATTGCTCTTTGTTACTATGTAACAGGTTCGTGGTAACATTTTTATGCTTTACTTTAAAGTTCATAAAGTTTTTAAGAACTTTGAGCGACACATGCAAGCTTCTCATTGGCTCTTTCAAGGAACAAGCTCATCTGACGACTTGGAGCAGCCAATTCGTTCATCTTAACATTCGCTCTTCATCTGCTGGCATTTGATCAGTCCACGTGTTGAGATTCAAATGAACGTTAATCAACTAAACTTGCAAACCAGTCAAACCAATTCTCTTAAAAAAACGTTAATTCTCGTTTTCTCAATGTTTTAGGTGAAATGGTTCCTTAAATGAACCCCAAAAATTGCACTAGTTTGCTTAAAAACAGGCACGTTTTATTAAGTTTTATAAGCATATAAAGAGGTGTTCATTTGTTTTTACCATAATGTTCTCAAATATTTTAAGAGAAACACAGAACAACATTTTTCAAGGACACATGCACATTCCTTTTAGCAATTAACATACGATTTTTAATGAAAATTCCAAGCCTCAGGATTCATCAGTGTATTCTGCTACGAACATTTGACTTTGGATTTCGTGACGAGAACGTTCTGTTGAAGGTCTTCATGAAGAACGCTACACCACCCATCCTGCTAAATCCTCCTGAAGAATGTTCTCTTTCTGACAGATCTCACCTTGACCTCCACAGGTTCTCTGATCTGCCATCTCGTAATTACTTATCTTACTCTGGAACCTACACGCTTACAATGCTTTGCTATCTTTTAGCAACCTTCTCCACCACTGTGGTCATCCATGATTGCTATGATGACCACAGTGGTGGAGAAAAATGAGAAGATAAAAAAAATGAGAAAAAATGAGATAAAAAAAAAAAGTATTACTACTAGTAATAATATTATATTTTAGCAGTAACAGTACTATTTGCTGTTGCTTATTTTTTTTTCCCTGTTTTTGTGCACAACAGCTTAATCCATTTATTAACTATTTAATTTTTAACTAGTTAATCGCACTTCCCTGACCAAATTAATCGCAATTAAATGACTAAAGCTTGGAATAATGTATAATAAGGTGTAATATGTAAATTAATGTAAACTAAATATACACTAGTTTAAATACTGCACTATCGTTTAGTATAACTTTTGTTCAATTTGCAGTATATTTTCTTAGTTTTTTAACCCTCCGAGGTCGAGTCACTCTATTTTCAAGATAAAACACACAAAAAAAGTCAATTTTGGACTTACATATAAGTGTTTTACATCAATTGAAAGTTTGATTCGCCCATTATTTTAGGTTACACTCTTAATAAAAACAGGACATTGTGCTTTTTGTAAAAATACATAAATAATAATAAAACTAAAACTTGAAGCACGTTTTGCCTTCTTTTTGCTGAAAACAAAATAACTTAATAAATACGTGTCACTCTAACATGAAACATATGTCTTAGAATGTACATAAAGAAATGACATAAAGCTTAGAATGTCTGTTTTTAAATATAAGTGTAAGTAAATACAGTATTGTCTTTATCTAATTCCTATCAATCTACAGTGGCGGCTTGTTGAACAGAGATTTGACGAACAAGTTACGTATTTGCAGTTATAACGTCTAAATAAGGTCGAGTCTCAGTTTTAACAAGAACATTCAAAACACCTGGAGATGATGAGACGAGCAAGTGTCTGTCATTAAACACTTTCACCTGCTGCTATTTAGGTGCAAAGTAATCACTCTGAGCTTCTGATCATAATGAGCCACACCTGGGTGACACTAGCGCGGCTCTCTGGCTCTATTCATTGCATTTTCACCAAACCGAAAGTGAAAATAAACTGCAACTGTGATTAATAGTGTTAAAAAAATGAACTCGCGTGCGTTAACTAGTTAACTTTGACAGCCCTAATTTTAACTTTTTTGCAGTGTATTTAGTCTTCAAATTAAGATAATGGATACTTTGTCGTGTTTTTCCATACACCCTTTCGCAGTTTGGTTCCAGCTACTTTCTTTGTTACCGTTGACAAAACAAATTTTGAAAAAAAAGATTGTGTTCTTTATTTAGTGTCCTGGTGATGAAGCTCTCATCGTTGGCTCTCATCACCATGTTCTTTTAGTTGATAGCTTCCCTTCATTCATTCACCTTCATTTACTCTGACATGCCCTGCGCCCCTAGCCACAGACAATAGTTGGCACGTCACAATGCATTTATTTAACAAATAATTTACATAATATACACGTCCAACATGCCACGGGCCAGCCAGCTTCAGATCCCGCCATTACCCGTCAAACTACAAACCTACAAAATCAACTCAGAAGGACACAAAGCGCCACTGCTGTGGGAAACGGACATAACACATCTTGGATAACTTGGCTTGGGGTGTAAAGAGTAGCGGACAGCCATACTTGAGTAAAAGTACAGATACTTACTGTAAAAACTACTCCAATACAAGTAACAAGTCACCAATTTCAAAAAGACTTGAGTCAAAGTAGCAAAGTATCCCATTTTAAAAGAACTTAAGTATTAAGAAGTATTTTTATTTGTGCTGAATATAGGCCCAAAAAAAGGAAATGTGAAAACAAACTATTGTTTTCCAAGACAGAAACAGAATTTAACCTCAATGTTTGAAAACTGGTAGAACAAAGTAGATAAAAAGAACAAAAAGTCAGTATCAATCACTTAAATGTGCAAGTAGATATAAAATAAAATGTATTATATAAAGTTATATATTTTATAATAACATTTTTACGCCCCTAATTAGTGTTCTTGTGGTTTCTAATTCACAAATAGCCTCCATTACCTTCAGCAGCCTAAAGATGGCGATATTCACCTCGTCCGCCCAAGAAATTAACCGCGGTATAAATCGATTCCGGCTTGTCGTGCACAATTACATTGTAACGAGTAACGACAAGTGTTCGTCCAAATGTAGAGTAGAGGGTATAAGTTGCCTATATTTTTTATACTCAAGTGCAAGTACAAAGTAGCCAAAAACATACTTAAGTAAAGTAACGAAGTACATTTACTCAAGTACATTACACCCCTGAACTTGGGGGAAAAAATAATAAAATTGTCCATCTGTTTACTGACTGTCGTGCTGTTCTGTCTAGTAAGTGTCTCTATATAGTCTGTGTAGACATCTACTGGAGCCTATTGTAGACAAATTGCTTCACTTGCTTTTTGTAAGTGGCTTTGGATAAAAGCATCTGCCTAATGACTGTAAAGTAAAGTAAAGTAAAGTAAAGTAGAGGATACAACAACTCAACTTACTCAACAGCATCTTTTCACATTGCAATGCATGCGTTCCTCGACTTCTCTTCAATCCATATTCCAGCCAAAACACTGATCGACGCTTATCACGGTAATGTTATCATTTAAATAAACTTTAAATATTTAGCCTTGTAAACATATATTTTCTCCTTTTAGGACCAATATCTTCAATTGCTCTTTGTTACAATGTAACAGGTTCGTGGTAACATTTTTATGCTTTACTTTAAAGTTCATCAACATTTTAAGAACTTTGAGCAACACATGCAAGCTTCCCGTTGGCTCTTTCAAGGAACAAGCTTGTTATCACTCCATGGTAATGTTATCAACTTGATCAGGTAAATCTTATTCCAGTTTATACTATTGCAACAGCCATTGAGTTGTTGTAGAACAGGCATGAGCAAACTACACATGCGGCCCGTGAAACGTTTTTATCCAATCTTGAATACATTATTACAAGAGTCATATATTTACAAGAGTCAAAAATTAATATAAAAATGTATCAATGATAATCCACTATGAAGGTTTTTTATTTACTTTCCTTATGAACACATTTTACGAAGCAGAACAATATACACAACACGTACGTAAAAGAATTGTACTAGCATTGTTTAACATTTATTTTTACACTGTCAGTCCCAAAACAATAATTGTTTGGGCATATCGGTCTGCGGACCAGCACTGGTTAGTGAATGAAATGGTATGAGTCGCCCAAGTGAATCAGATTCATGACACACATATCAAACGTAAACAAATTCGCGTTTTTATTTTGATTTTTAATTATTATTTTTGTTTGCAATCTTCACATTTCCGTTGGGCAGCAGTTAAAGGCTGCATTTTCGTTCCTAATTGGACGCATCTCGAACTGTAGCAGACAAATATTATTATTATTATTATTATTCGTTATTTACTTATATACTTCGTTATTATTCGTTATTTACTATATACTTCGTTATTTTCTCTAAATTACGTATATAAGCAAACTTATCACGGTTATAGATATAGTAGAAATGCTTAATTCTGAACCAGTAAAAGAGTGAAGTGGCTCAGCGCATTATTTAATTTTAATATTTAATTAATATTATATAAGCAGTACAACTTCCTTTATTCTTAGTATAAACGAGGAAATATAATCAAGACATTTAAAAAAATTCTTTTTAGAGGATTAAAAAAAAAAACGAATTTAAATTGATAATGTGTTATTGAAATTTTTGATGATTCTAATATCATAAACTGGGACCTTCTTGGGTTCCCAAGTTAAAATGTTAAATCACTTTATTTGCGTTTTGGAATATCTATTTTTGATTTTTAATGCATGTATAAATACAAATTATTATTATTATAGGTACCACTGTATTTTCTTCATAACCCAAAATGTGTCTTATTTTTCTTGAGCCCGGTCCGTCCCTTTCTCAAACGTTATAACCCAATGTGGCCCGCAAATCAAAAAGTTTGCCCACCCCTGTTGTAGAATCTGGTGTCAGAAACCCAACACAACCCTGAACTCAGTCGCTCCTCTGGAGAGGTGGTGAATCGCAGTGAATGGTGTTTCTGTGCACTTCCTGTTCTTTTACCAGCTTAGTTCCCAATCCTCCGTGTTCTATATGAGCCACGTCTGGATAACACACCCTGGTCTTCTGGCAGGTTTGTGGATGTCTGAGGGTCTCGGTGGACTACAGAGCTGCTCTTGTGTTGTTGTCAGGGACAAAACTGTAAAACTTACACCTTTATGAGGTAAAAGTCTATCCAGGGCATCATCTACAGCAGGAGTGTGGAACTCATTTTCACCGAGGGCCACATCAACATAATGTCTGTCCTCAAAGGGTTGTAACTTATCAATGTAACTACATGTACTCAAATGTAATGTAAAATAAACTACTCCTTAATGTTAAACAACTGAGAGACACCTGATCATCCTGCAGCATCCGCATCACTGTCACTGGTCCTGTAATGGCCAGGTGTCCCACAGACTCATTATTCATCACAACTTAATCAAGTGACAATTGCAGTTGCGTAGAAAACCTTTGTTTGCGTGTTGCTCTAACATAAGTCTTTTTACATTTTGTCCTCTTAAGAAAACACTAGGGGTGTAAGGTACTTGGGTAAAAGTACTTTACTAGAGTATGTTTTTGGCAACTTCGTACTTGCACCGAGTATCAAAAATATAAGCAACTTTTACTCTCTACTCCACTGCATTTGTGATTGAGTAGCAGTACTTTTCACTCCACTACATTTGAACAAACACTTATCGTTACTCTTTACATTGTAATTGTGCACGACAAGCCGGAATCGATTTATACCGCGGTTAATTTCTTGGGTGGACGAGGTGAATATCGCCATCTTTAGGCTGCTGAAGGTAATGGAGGCTATTTGTGAATTAGAAACGCGAATTAGGGGCGTGAAAATGTGTTTTACAAATGTTATTACATAATATATATCTTTATAATATATAATTTACTAATCAGATGAATCATTTTATTTTATATCTACTTGCAAATTCACGTGATTGATACTGACTTTTTTCTTCTTTTTATCTACTTTGTTCTACCAGTTTTCAAACATTGAGGTTAAATTCTGTTTCTGTCTTGGAAAACAATAGTTTGTTTTCACTTTTTTTTTTTTTGGGCCTATATTGAGCACGAATAAAAATACTTCTTAATACTTAAGTTAGTTTAAAATGTGATACTTTGCTACTTTGACTCAAGTCTTTTTGAGATTCGTGACTTGTTACTTGTATTGGAGTAATTTTTACAGTAAGTATCTGTACTTTTACTCAAGTATGGCTGTCCGCTACTCTTTACACCCCTGGAAAACACACATAACTCCAATAATTAAGGATCAAACTGTCCAAGTGAATGAAGAAAAATATCATTAAACTGTGAAAACTCTGCGCGGCTCCAGCAGTCGTTGTGAGAAAGGCATTGTAGGTTTTAGTCAACACACTTAATCAAACGCTCTTAATTTAATTTTTGGTATTTAATTTTAGACGCTCACCTTTTAAGCTCTGGCGGGCCACATCTGGCCCCCGGGCCGTGAGTTTGACACCTGTGATCTACAGCAAGAAACGCTCAACCAAACGTGTATACAGTATGTCTGTTTACTCCCTCTGCTACTTTCAGCTTCTACTCAGCAAGAATACTTGTAGTCTGCATCTATTTATCCAAGTGCCGTCAGCTCAATGAAAACATGGTGAATTCCAAATCCGGTACCTGTGGAATTAGAGTAATTCTGCCCTTTGTCCTGATTCACCAGCTGCTGAGGTGTGAAGAGTACCAGACAGTTATACTTGAGTAAAAGTACAAGTAAAAGTACAGATACTTAAAAAACGACTTCATTACAAGCAACAAGTCACCAGTATCAAAATATCAAAATTTTAAAGAACTTGAGTATTTTACTCCCACTGAATATAGGCACAAAAAATGAAATGTGAAAAACAAACTTTACTCATGAGTTTTCCAATACAGAAACAAAAACAAAACTTAACACCTCAATGTTTTGAAAATGGTAGAACAAAATAGAAACAAAAATAGATGCAAAATAAAATTCTGATTAAAAAGTTATATATACTATAATAAAATTAGTAAAGCACATTCTTCCTCTTCTGAATATTCAAGGTCTAGTTTGAATTCACATTGCACACAAAAAATTGGGCAAAAATATAGTAATTTTACAGTGGTTTGCTTAGTCTTTATGCTTTCGCTTTGGTTAGTCTTTTAACATTACGCTTACAAACACATCTGTATAGTCAGGGACGATCTGTGTAGTTTAACTTGACAAAAAGAAGTCACTCTTAACATAACACTTTTCAAATGAAAATGTGTTTCATCGAATTTGACAGTGAATCTTTAAAAGCGCTTGATTTTGTTGTTAAGCAAAGCTGACGCTGCATCTTGTAAGAGTCCTTCTGTTTTTCGACAAAAGAAATCATTTAATTTAAATAAGGCAGTGAATGATTGTCTAGACACTAATGCGCTGTCGCTAGTTAAACTAGTAGTAAACTATAGCACTTGTTTTTTTGATACTCGGTACAAGTACAAAGTAGCAAATAACATACTTAAGTATAGTAACAAAGTCCATTTACTCAAGTAGTATACACCTCTGACCAGCTGAAGGGAAAGTCTGTGCCTCCCTGCTCTTAGCTCTCGTAACCTGAGCTCTTTCTTCGCCTCAATCTCCTTCTGGCGAACTGCTAGTTGCAGATCTAATTATGCCTCATGTTCTGCTGCTTTCTCACGTTCCTCCATCAGAATATTGGCTAGCCGTAACCGCAGCCGGGAATCAAGTTCAAGATCAAGTTCATTTATGTAGCGCTTTTCTCAGTCCCAGACCAATGCAAAGCCATCTATGGGGAATTAGATAAAAAAAGAGTCCTAAAAAACGTCCATTGTTCATCTGTGTTCAATGATTATGAAAAAAAGAGTCAAATAAAAAAAAAGAAAAATGTCCGTTGTAGTTCAGATTATGGGCTATGACCAGAAGAGCAAGCTAGATGGCGCAAAAGCTGATAATTGTGATGCTTTGGTGCAGGTGAGGTTCGGTTCCGGGCTTCTACCTTATGCAGCCTTCCTGTTCGTTAATATTAGTCGTTAATATGTCTATGGGAATCCCCTGCCTCCCCTGAGCTTTACGGCACCTGGATTTTTCTTCTGTCGTTTTGACACGTTCCCTTTGAAATGCTCAGCACTTATCAACGTTCCTGCACTTATCTGATTTTTCAGTTTCTGGTGCCTGAAGAAAATCTGAAGACAAAGTCAAAATCAGCCGTCTTAATGGTCTTTGTCACTTTCAGAATAATTCACAAACACAAACCTGTTACTACCACTTCTAAGTTATTGGTTGCCGTGATGATTAGGAGAGAACAATGTTCAAGTTCAAGTTCAAGTTCTGAGTATTTGTAAGGCGCTTTTCACAGTTTTAACTGTCTCAAAGCGCACTTTTTTTTTAAATTCACGTCTTTATTCAACTTAATTCTGCCATCACACAGAAAAACAACAGAAAGTGTTTTGTTGTGTTTTTTGAAGCAGTTTGATTTGCTTTTCTTTAACGGAACACAATGTCAATGTTAGAAAGTTACTGAAGAGCTTAATTGACAACAACTCATTTATTTCATTTATCACATACATTATGGACATTCAACACGTGTACATTTTAACCACGATTTGCTTGTACATACAAGCAAAAAGCTCTAAAAATCTGACTTCAGTCATCCAAAACTCTCACAAGCAAAACGGACAGAAACACTGGAGAACAACCTCGAAACGGAGATAAATATAAAAATACATTTTAAATAAATTTACAGAAAGTTCCCTTAACAAAGTTAGTGAAATATTTCTCTCTTATTTTTACAGCCATGCAAATCAGAAGGTGTTGCGAAACTGAATCAAATCAGTATAGCTTAGCATAGATGATTTAGCATGCCAGCCTAGCGTAGCATCAATTTTCGTGTGAGTTTAGACTAGCATGTGAAGCAAAGAACATCATAGCTGCCAGTTGTTCTCTCTATTTATTCACTCTCAATTATCATCAATAAAGTTACACTAGGTGACTACTTTAGTTCATCGGTCATTACTACTACTTTAGGGTGAGCGACCGTCCTCTTTTTCCCGGACTTGTACTCTTTTTACCTCGTGTCGGACGGGTTTTATAAATTCACGAAAATGTCGGTGTTTCAGGCTTCTTCAAAAGACCATGACACAATCGCCAACCGTGCTTTACATTATTTGAGAATGGAATCGCGCATCCTGTTTTGAAACAATACTGGACCGCTATTGTCCGGTATATTTCTTTAGAAATATTTTTTTTAAAGCAGCATCTCATGCGTATCATCTCACACGCATTTTATGAAGACGTCACATTTTCTACTTTTGATTGGGTGATACACGAAGTCATCGTTAGTTTGATTGGTCTTTGTAACTGTCTGTGAGGAGGGCGGGGCTTAGAGGGCGGGGCTTAGAGAGAGGCTGATGCTTCTCCAGGTTTAACCCCGCGCGTCTTAATGTTTCAGAGCTTGTTTGTTAGGTCAGACACATTAATATTAATTTATTACCTGAAACGTTATAGTTAATATATGAATAAACAACATAATGCTCATGCAACGAAAATGAGCTAATACCTTTGAAACTTTCTATATTATTAAATTATCTGTCATATAAAAACTTCCCACTACTATTGCTCACTAATAATAGATAGATATTATGGTTGTTATTATAGATATATAATGTTGAAGCTGGATTTTATAACAGAAGAGTTGATTTGTAGAACACCATTTCATATTAATAATGAATTAATCAAATTATTATGCATTATATATCATTTATTTATTTGAAAAGAGTCTAGGACTATTATTTTGTTACAGATGTAAGTTTTTACAGATTTAATTTTCTTATTACAGAAGTTAGTTTTGCACCATTCAAGCACATGACCTCCGAGAAGCCTGTCTGAATTATTGTTTTTTGGAAATGAAAATATGTTCACCCTGTACTACTTTACAACTACCGTAGCACATAATCACCAGTGGAATTTACTTTGGGAATCCATAGTTACATTTGATGGTGAAAAAGGCCCCCGTAACAAAGTTTGATTTCAATCGGAGTCGTTTTTAAAGTCTCAATGAAAGCGAAAGCTTGGTGAGAGCCATGGCGGTGAGCTTTATTCTGCGTGCGCGTGTGTGGTGAATTATTGAGTGCTACCACAGGCTTTCTATGAATTATTGGTGTGAGACACCAGCTGACAGCACTGTGTCAACCGCAGAGAATCCAAACCTAGACACTGTTCTGAAACCTCCCTCAGAATAACACCACCTATGTCATGGCAGGTGTTTTCTCGGCAGTGCAGTGGTCCAGAGGCTTCAGATGTTTCCCCGAGTTCTGCTCCACACACAAACACTCTTTTTAAACAGGGTGGGTTTCACACTTTCACACAAAGTTTTGCGAGATGTTCCGAGGAGTGCCAGCTCTCCTGAAACGCAGGTAGGACCAATCAGATATTCTCAGCAGGCGCACGCTGTAACCTTCTGTAAGAAACCTTGTGGGATTACAGGCATGTTGAGACATTTTGATGGAATCTTGCCATGTATATTTCAAACTGGCTGATATTCCGGGCAGCCTATTGATGTAAATCAAATATTGAACGTAAAGCCGCAAACTATTTTGCCTGAAATAGCTTATTATTTCAATGTCAGGGTTTCAGAGATAAAGTTATCGTTCCATTCATCCATCCCTCAGTTTTCGACTGTTTGTTTCATTTCTGGGTCACATTTCGGCAACTCTGAACCAGTCTGGACCATTTGCTAAATTTTCTTAAATGTGCCTCTGAAATACTGATCCATTTCATGTTCCCTTTATCGCACATTCTTCCTCTTCTGAATATTCAAGGTCTAGTTTGAATTCACATTGCACACAGAACATTGGGCGAAAATATAGTGATGATACAGTGGTTTGGTTAGTCTTTATGCTTATGCTTTGGTTAGTCTTTTAACATTACGCTATGTGTTTCATCTGTTTAATTTGACGGTGAATTTTTATAAGCGCTTGATTTTGTTGTCCGCGTTAAAGTCTGGACCACTTGCTGAATTTTCTTAAATGTAGCTATGAAATACTGATCCATTTCATTTTCCCTTTATCGTGTTTTTTTTTTTTACAGCAAAAAAACTTCACTTCTGCCATGTTGAAGATAATGTTCAAACTACTTCACTGCACTGAGGAGTAAGTGCCACCACGTTTGTGTCAGGCGCCGATATAGGGATAGAAAGTTGATTGAGGTTGAACCAGAATGAAAGTTAACTAGAATAACACTTTCTTTCTTTTCTTCATACAACATTGTTGATCTGTGGCTCGTTCCGTCAACATTATACGTTTTTACACAAATAGAAAAATAACAACAGCTGCCGTTTACATGACAAGCCAGCCAGCCTTCCATCTGTTCTGCTGCTTCCACTTGTTGCCACCAGGAGGAGCCGTGGAGCTGGACTGGGACTTTTCTCCCACCCACAAATACACACACACACACACATACACAATGGGATGCTTCTCAGCTGCGAGAAGATGCTTGGTGGCTTGGACATTGTCTTCTTTCTGATAGCTCCTTGTGTGAGCTCTTTTTGAAAAACTACCTCGGGACTGGAGCGACTGGAGAAACTTGACAGGAGAGGCTCTGTGCATCGCAGACTTGACGTGAGTGGCCTAGCGATGTGGAGACTTGACAGGATGGCCAGGGTTAGCAGTGAAAGAGGGAAGAGTGTCTGACAGGAGAGAGTGAAAATAGAGAAGTATGAGATCAAGAGCAAAAGAGAGGAGGCGATGAGCAGAAGGGTTTTGAAGAGAAAACGAGTGGAACGGTAGAGCTCAGAAGGGAGAGAAGAGGAAGGCCACACGAGAACTGTTGACAGTCCAAGGAGGCCGAGAGGGATGGGTGACTGGTGAGGAGAGAAGGACTAATGGAAGCGACTCAAAAGGAAGAGAAGTTCTGGAAAGTGAGGCGACGGGACCGGAAAGCTCAGAGATTGGCAGAGCAAAGCAAGGTAGAGCTGAGAGCTAAGCGAGAGAGCTCAGAGGTAGGCGGAGCAAAGCGAGAGAGCTCAGAGGGAGGCGGAGCAAAGCGAGAGAGCTCAGAGGTTGGCGGAGCTAAGCGAGAGAGCTCAGAGGTTGGCGGAGCTAAGCGAGAGAGCTCAGAGGTAGGCGGAGCAAAGCGAGAGAGCTCAGAGGTTGGCGGAGCTAAGCGAGAGAGCTCAGAGGTAGGCGCAGCAAAGCGAGAGAGCTCAGAGGTAGGCGGAGCAAAGCGAGAGAGCTCAGAGGTAGGCGGAGCTAAGCGAGAGAGCTCAGAGGGAGGCGGAGCAAAGCGAGAGAGCTCCTAGAGTCTTCTGGATCAGTCATTGTCTCTTTCCCTGCCCAGTCATTGACCTCCTTCCTGAACCCTGAAGCTGATTATCGTTTGAGCTGCTATCTGCACCTCTCGTTGTATTTTCCTTCAAGTCCAACCAATGGACCGTCTGGAAGACCTGCACACTCAACAACACCTACAGACATTTTTATTGAGATTTCTATTGAGAGGCTTCTTAAAAAACGACTCTTCCCTAAAGCAACCCTAGTGACTTCATAGCTGCATCCACGTAAGCAGGTTACGTTTGATGTAGTCATCTCAGAGTAGGCAGGTGTGGATAGTTTTTCCGGGCAACTCTTGTTATGTCCAGAAACAGGTCTGGATAAACGCTTCATATAGTGGTTTGTGGGAGGACGACTACCATTGTTCACACTTTGGATTGAAGAGCAGAGAAGACATTTTAAGAAAGAACCGACTGACTGCCCTTTGAGAGACTGGTGTTGACAAACCAAGAGTTTTACTTTACATGTATGGCTTAATTAACACTACAAACCACTGACCATGTGGTAACAATATACGTAACATGATTTTAAGTGAGTTTTTCAGTATGTCCACTAGGGTTTGTATCAAAATTGCGCTCTGCTTTTAATCGATCCTGGAAAAGTTGTGTGTTTTATTGCTATTTATCAACTGTGATAGAGATGTATTGATTTCTAAAGAGTAAAATGGTCAAATACCATGTTGCCATTGATATAGCCATTGAAGCTAAGATGGCGTAAAAAATCAAACAAATAAATAAATAAACGATCCTGGACACTTGGATGTTGGGTGGCCTACAAGCACTGCTGCCATTCTTCAAGTCATCTTGGTGGCTATCAGTTCACAGTTACCTGGATCTTTGTTTTGCTCTGCAGTTTATGCAAAGTAATGGCGGTACGGATGAAGCTGACGATGAAGATTTCCCCTGCCCCGGTCCATATCCCTCGTATTGGTGGAGTCCATTTCCACGATGAGAGGTTGTTCCGGATCCATGTGAGTCCTGGATTGATGACGTGTCTATAGATCTTGAAAGTCACACTCGGTTTTCTGCTTCCACTTCCGAGTAAAGGAAATGATGGTAAATAGTTCTGACAGAGTAACACAAAGTTGCATTTCAAGTACCTGATGGTGCACAGTTTTACAACAGTACTGTTTTATGGACGTTTTTTATACGTTCCCCCCCCCCCCAAAACCATCTCACCCAGGCTCTAAAACTCTGTCCACTTCAGAATAGTTGTTCATAGTAGTTGATCATTGGGCATCTGCCAAACCTAAAGGACCTTTATAATGTCTGCATAAATAAACGGGCAGAAAACATCATTCAAGACCCTCGCATCCCTGCTAACAACATGTTTTCACTTCTCCCATCTGGGAGACGCTTCAGAACCTCCAACACTAAAACACATTCAGACACAACACCAGCTTCTTCCTCGATGCCATCTCCACCCTGAGCAGTTAAGCATGATCCTTTACCTGGACTGTTCATCACAATGTGATCAAACAAACTGATTAACACTGAAAAAAGTGTCTCATTGGATTGAAGTTGGAAAAGAATTGCGTCAACTTGTTACCCTTAATCACTTAAGTTTAGATCAACTTAACATTCTTACTTTGAATGGAATTAAATATCCACTACATAGCCAAACCTAAGATTTTATGTGTAAATAAATCTCAAATGATTCGTTTTCTCATCGGAAGTTGAAAAACAGACCAACATGTGTCTTGACCACTGAGGTGTAATAACAACGTATTGAAATAAGTTGCCGTACAAAGAGCAGAAAATTAGCAGAAAATCTGCTCTATTGGTCCATTTAACAGACAGGCAGCCACCACACCTCCCATTACCAGAATTGTAAACAGGTAGGAAAGCATTATATTCACAGACACATAATTGTCTTTTTTAAACATCTATTGTCTTTTAACATCTTTTAAGATAAATTGCTTCAATTGCTCCTTCTTGCAACTAAACGGGATCACGTAAACGTGTTTATGATGTGCGCTTTGAGACAGTTAAAACTGTGAAAAGCGCCTTACAAATACTCATTATTATTATTATTATTATTATTATTATTATTATTATTATTATTATTATTGATCTTAAAGTATAAAAAATTGTGTACAGCTTCTCATTGGCTCATTAGCCAATTCTCATTGGCCAATTCAGAAAACAAGGTCTTCTCTTCTCATCACCATCTCCAGCACCAAAACACATTTTTTACTTTACTTTAAAGAAATGTATTTACATTACACTAAAAGACTCATTTTGATTTGGATGGAGCACACATTTTACATTACACTGATTGTTAGAAAACTAAACGCTTTGAGTTTGAATACATTTTTATACTTGATCTAAGTAACGACACATCTTTGGCATTTATTTCAGTGTATATCACATACAATTAATGATTAATTGGGTTCAGATACCATTACATAAGCCTAATATTGCTTGCTTAATTTGGGACAAGGAATGTGAGTGAGAATAAAATAACTGAGGCTGATTGTTGAGGTGAACACGTATCAAAAGTTTATTCTTGTGGGAACAGATTTAATTATGAGTGTGTGTGTGTGTATGTATAATAGAGAAAAAAATTATTTATTTAAAAAAAAAACGCTTGTGTATAAATTTTACAATACAGGGTCGAGAAAACGAGACTAGGCAACAAGACGAGACTTTACAAGACTAGAATTTAGGCTGGATGACTGGTACAAGACGCAGACGATCTGGCCAATGACATGGGCAATAGATGGTCCTTAAATAGATGAGTTAATAACCATTAATCATGATTACAAACACCTGAGAACACCACGATCGGGAAAACACATGGATAGGCAAGATGGCCGCGTCCAGGTAAGCCTTCAACATAAAGGTCCGATCGAGGCTTCAAGATAAAAGTTCATCACGTGACTCGGGATCCGTGACAACATTACACTAATTATATTTAAGAAGTATCTCAGAGCTTACTTTTTAAGTACAACATACTTAATAAACTAATGTAAACCATCGTGTAATATTCAGCCTGACATTTGTACATATTTGTACATTTGTAATATTCAAAAGCCTAATTCTTAGTGGATCTAATTTGAGAATATAAAACCGAATTTTCAATTGTTTTTTGATTCATGATGGTTTGAATACTACAGACCAACAATTTTTTCATATGTTTCGTCAAAAAGAGATTAGATAACCTTCTGAACAGGTTTTCACAGACCTTTAAAAGCCAGGAAAAAAACAGCCGCACATGGTCAGATTTTTAAATACGTTTTTTTTTTCGTAATTTGAAATCCAGCCTCAACCTAATTCTGAAGAGCAGTAGACATTACATTCACGTGTAATTTACATGTTACATTATTTAAACATGTATTGTCATCTTTTAAGATAAATCGCTTCAATTTATCCTTGTTAGAACGTAACAGTTAATGTAAAAATGTTTATTCGTTATTTTAAAGTTAAAGAACTGCAAGCAACACATGCAAGCTTCTCATTGGCTCTTTCAAGGAACAAGCTCATCTGATGATTTGGAGCAGCTGATTCTCTTTCTTCTTGAAGGACTTTCCTCTTATTGTTTATTCTTCATCTGCTGTTCATCAAAATGGCATTTTATTACTTCACGTGTTGAGATTCAAATTAACGTGAATTCTCGTTTTCTCAATCTTTTCGCTGAAATGATTTCGTAAATTGACCCCTGTGTTTTTACTAAAATGTCCTCAATATTTTAAGAGACACACAGAGCAACGTTTTTTTCAAGGACACTTGCACATTCTATTTAGCAATCACATACTTTTTTTTTTAATGAAAATTCCAAGCCTCGTGATTCATTTTACAGGGTATTTTACAGATCACAAGTCTGATGAGAGTCGTCGCAGACCACGTGGTTTTCTTCAAATCCGGCCATACAGACGCGCGCG
>MU204351.1:210024-217524 GCA_017309775.1 Paedocypris sp. Pulau Singkep
CACTACTGTACACACACTGTACTGTACACACACTACTGTACACACACTGTACTGTACTCACACTACTGTACACACACTACTGTACACACACTGCTACTGTACACACACTGTACTGTATACACACTACTGTACACACACTGTACTGTATACATACTACTGTACACACACTGTACTGTACTCACACTACTGTACACACACTACTGTACACACACTGTACTGTACACACACCACTATTGTACACACACTGTACTGTACACACACTACTGTACACACACTGTACTGTACACACACTACTGTACACACACTGTACTGTATACACACTACTGTACACACACTGTACTGTACTCACACTACTGTACACACACTACTGTACACACACTGCTACTGTACACACACTGTACTGTATACACACTACTGTACACACACTGTACTGTATACACACTACTGTACACACACTGTACTGTACTCACACTACTGTACACACACTACTGTACACACACTGTACTGTACACACACCACTATTGTACACACACTGTACTGTACACACACTACTGTACACACACTACTGTACACACACCGCTACTGTACTGTACACACACTGCTACTGTACACACACACTGTACTGTACACACACTACTGTACACACACTGTACTGTACACACACCGCTACTGTACTGTACACACACTGCTACTGTACACACACACTGTACTGTACACACACTTGTTCATCGTTGTTCAGACTATGGGCTATGAGCAGAAGAGCAAGCTAGATTGCGACTAAAAAAAACCTAAGGGAGAACCCGACTCTCTGGTGCCAGTCTCTTCTGGCACGCTAACATCACAAAGTCTTTGGTGAAGATACACCAAAGATAGACCGAAGATACACTTTGGTGACGGACATAGCATAAAGAGTGATGCCAACTGTTCAGGGGACAAGCTTCATGTGAAATGCAATGATGATCAACCCATAAATCGGTTTGGACACACCATCCATCTTCTGCCATACACGGACCCAGTAATGATCTCAGCATCTGAAGCTTTCAGCTTGGGTGTGGTAGGCACATGTGTACTGCACAATCCGATTCCCAGTGAGGTCTTTGTCTGAGGAAGGTCACTAATATGGGGTACGTCGGTCACGTATCCAAGTCTCGAGACTTCAACCAGTTCTGTCAATGGACCATCATCTTCTGAGTTCAGGACCAGGATGGGTTACGTTATGCCACTTTATTTTGACACTATGAAGTAGGGGGTGAAACCTGTGCTTTACATTGGCTTGTGACACCAGCTCAAAGGCTTTAAGAAACCGGGTGTGGCAGTCTCCTCCCTGAACACTTTGGCATTTCTAACTCACTCAAGAGAAAAGAACACCTTGGGTCCTTGGAGACCAGACTGTATGGTAAGCTGCTCCTGGCCTGGGTAGAAGGGGAACTGGAGGTTGTTGGAGAAAGACATGGAGGTCTTATTGCCGGGGAAGGAACCAGATCTATCTCTAACCCTTTGGTTCAGCTGTTCTTGGCCTGGGTAGTAGAAGGAGAACTGGAGGTTGTTGGAGAAAGACATGGAGGTCTTATTCTCGGGGAAGGAACCAGATCTTTCTCTCACCCGTTGGTTCAGGTAAATCACCAGTGTAGATGGCTAGTGTCACTTCCTTCCGTAAGGTAGAGGTAGATCAGTCTTCGGAGCTCCACAGTTGTCTCAGCATTTTTGCTCACCAGGCAGTGCATGTCAGGAGCGATTTGAAGGCCGTTGAAATCCTTGGCAGTCCACGAAGGTGATGAGGTCAGTAGCTTTCTGCGTCAAGCGTGTGTCCAGGGCTAGACCTTGACCTGGAGCGGCTCTGTAGCCTTTACATCGGCTCAATCTGGGCAATGTGAAGCCAGGACAGGTTTGTCATAAAATGCAGAGACAATTCCTGAAGTTTCGACTTCCAATCAACCTGTTAAGAACCTGAAGTCAGACAAAAACCTCTCAGAAGAAGGGTCCGCTTTGTTCATCTCCCAAAGATTGTGTCCAAAAGTTGTGTGGTCACTGTAGTTTCTAGTCGAACTCCAGCACTTTGGCCTTGTGAATCTGAAGGATGGCTACAGCAAAAAGGGAAAATGTGGCCTGTCCGGGTGCAGTCCAGGTTTCACAAACCGTTAAATGTCCGAGGATTTTTCCCTTCCAGACACAGGGTTTAGTTACGAAGGACTTCCGTCGTAAAATTAGCTTGAAAGCCTCGTGACCCCTGATGGGAAGAGCAGAAAGGGAAGGTTTTACTTCAAAATCATTACGCACAATCGATTGAAATTGTTTAACAACCCTCTTCAAACGATATGTCGTGGCCATGTGAGATCAATCCCGGGTGTAGCATGGCGTCTCTGTAAGATTTATATTTCTTTCATTTCAGTTGCAATGCGTATTTCACACGTAACCGTGGACTGTTGCGCGTTCTGTAGGGACTGTGAAGTTAGCAGGGGTGAAAATTGCCTTTGCGACGGGTGAAAATGTGTCTAAAGCGCACTGACACGGGTTTAAATGGAGTCCGAGGCGGCACTTTGATTCTCATACATCATTCTTTTGACATGTGGTGCGTGTGCAGGCCATTCGAACCCCCCACACCAGCCTTCTGTCCTCACTAATACGTTCTAATTGTGTTTGTCCTTTTTTTTATTACTTATAAGGACCTTTTTGTTCAGAACTGTGATATTCTTACTTATGCGAGATCAGATGGACTGGAAGAAGGCGTGTGATTGGACGGCGTGTACGTGCCCCCAGTAATCAGAACGGGGAGGTTGGCTTCGCTTATTTAGATGAGAGTTTCAAGGTTGCTATTTTAACAATGCTCGTTTAATATCTCAGTCTGTGTTCTGAGGCTTTAAATATCCTCAGGAAAGATCGCTTTTAATCAGACATGTCAAGCAGGAAATTGTGCAGTCAGTCGTCATCTCGGTAACAGTTTGAGGATGAACGCACCTGTGATTTTCTCACGAGGGAACTATAGGTTGAGGTATTGTGTGGTGGATGAGGTGCGTAGTCTGTGCTTAACGAAATATAATATAGCTTTTTGAAAGGCACAGAAGTATCTGAATGGTTGAGCTGGCGGGGAAAAGGAATAAAAGATTCACTCGGTGCTAAGAGTGTTTTAATTTAAATTCTCTTTGAGAATTTTGCATTTAATGGCTTTTATCCAAAGTGACTTACATTGTGCTATCGTGTTGAGGCTGTTCTTTTCCCTCAGATCTGAACACCAGCTCTCCAGAAACACAGTTGATTCGGTCCGCACTACGTTTGCGCATTAAAACAGTAGGAATAATGTTGTTATAATAATAATAACACATTGCATTTGATAGCGCCTTTCACTACATAAGGACAATAAGGACACTGTACAAAATATTGAATAAGAAAAAAAAATTATATATATTTATATATTATTTATTTATATATATTATATAATTTTCAGAGTTCAATGATTAAAAACCAAGTGGAATAGGTGAGTTTTGAGAGTTTTTTTTGAAGACGGGAAAGAACCTGTTGGTTAATGTTGGTTCGTCGTGGATATTTAAAAACCTTTAATCTACAGATTTGAATCAAACGACATTAGTCGGTTGGCGGGTAATAAGGAATGGATGTGCGTTGGGTTTGCACTTTGACTGGGTTTTCTGGTGTGAGTTTACACGCATGTTGGACTCGTCTAATTGTGTCCTCTCATCTTTCCACTTCTACGAGTTCTTTTTTCAGCTCGCCGGAGATTATAATTACAGCTTCTCTCACTTTGTTCAGCAGCACTATGGCACTATGAAGGCAGGTTTGAAATGTTAGTGGCTGCAGAGCTTATGTTAGTTTGACACGGCAGAGTTTAGATCGACAGGGGAATGAGACGGACAGGACGTTGTGTAAATTGATGATTGATTTGAGTAAATGGGATGGTAAATGCTCCAAAGAAAATCCATTGATCGTCACCAAATGCATTTTGGGGGCACAAATTAATCTACTAAAGTAATGACAAATTTCAACTAAGAAATGTAATGTAAAATTGACGATTGCAAAAAATAACAAATAACTAATAAAATAACAAAATAATAAAATGTAGATTAAAGTTACAATTGTAACTTATTCAAGTGACAATTGCAGTTGCGTTGAAAACCCAAGTTTGCTTGTTGCTCTAATATAATTTTTTTTTACATTTTGTCAATGAAGGATCAAACTGTTCAAGTGATAAAAGACAAATACCATAAAACTGTGGAAACACTGTGGCTACCAAATTTGTGGGAAATATAGTTTTTGTTCAACGCTCGCTCTTAATTTATTATATTATAATATATTTATATATTATTTTACACACTCAAAGCTTTTAAGCTCATGGAGTTTGACACCTGTGCCTTATAAGGAGCTCGGTGATTAGCCGCACCTGTCGCGGAGGATAACGATCCGCCTGCCGCTTCCCTTCTCGACCTCCAGGGGGAGCAGAGGAGCAGGATTGTAACAGCAACCGTGTTAAATCTGTAAGAACAATAGCACTACGTGAAGGGAGTAGTAAACTATTCTTTGAATAGATGCGCTATTGTTTTCTGCTGTTTGTCATGGTGACGTGCCATTATTCTTCTCCAGACGTGAGTAATTACCGGCGGACTCGCGTAGGTAATAGTGACCTACAAACATCGCAAACTGCCGCCTGTGTGGACGAGACGAGCCATAAATAGACACTAGCAGTCGCTGCAGCTGACAGAGCCGAGTCACAGAGGAACGTACTGAGCGTGATCACAAAGGACACGCCCCTTTGTTAAGTCAAGCCAATTTTGTAGCGACGTTCCAGAGAAATATCAACGGCACGTTATCTTGCAACACCAAGTCGTTATTATGGGGTGCGTTAATACTTTTATGAGTTACTAGATTGTTGTGACCAGAGTTGTAAAGAGTACTGGACAGTCATACTTGAGTAAAAGTACAGATACTTACTGTAAAAATTACTCCATTACAAGTAACAAGTCACCAATTTCAAAAAGACTTGAGTCAAAGTAGCAAAGTATCCAATTTACCCAACTAAAGTATTAAGAAGTATTTTTATTCGTGCTCAATATAGGCCCAAAAAAAGAAATGTTAAAACAAACTATTGTTTTCTAATACAGAATTGGAATTTGACCTCAATGTTTTGTCTACCATTTTTACACTAGATAAAAAGAACAAAAAGTCAGTTTCAATCACTTAATTTATTCTAGTTTATTCCAGTTGCACACAAAAAAATAGGCAAAGACATAGTCATATCACAGTGGTTTTTGCCATGTATAGTTTAACTTGACAAAAAAAATCACTTTTAAATAGACATTAAATAGACGTTTAACAACATTAAATGTGTTTCACCAAATGTGACGGTGAATTTTTAGAAGCACTTCTTTTGTAAGTAAATTCCGGCACAATTACAATGTAACGAGTAACGATAAGTGTTTGTTCAAATGTAGTGGAGTGAAAAGTACTGCTACTCAATCACTAATGCAGTGGAGTAGAGAGTAAAAGTTGCTTCTATTTTTGATACTCAGCACAAGTACGAAGTAGCCAAAAACATACTTCAGTAAAGTAACAAAGTACATTTACTCAAGTAACACACCTCTGGTTGTGACATATTTCACAACAATTTTTTAAATTTCATATTCCTTATCTCGATATATTGATACATTTCATACATCTTATCTCAATTTATTGTTTACCATTGGGGCTACTGCAAAATGTAAATTTGTCATTTCTTCTTCTTCTTCTTGTCATTTTCTCTCGCGTACATAATTATAATAATAATAATAATAATTCATTCGATTTTTTATTTATTGGCGCCTTTCATGACACTCAAGGTCGCCTTACATGACACACAACATTCACACACATACCAATTGCCCGGTGAAATAGCGGCAGCCAATCTGCGCCAGCGTCCACTTCACTCGGGCATACACACCACACGCTCACACGGTCAGATTAACCTGAAACGCATGTTTTTTTTCTCACTGTGGGGGAAACCGGAGCACCCGGAGGAAACCCACGCAAGCACGGGGAGAACATGCAAACTCCACACAGAACGGCCCCGACCGGCCTCGAACTCACACCACGAGTCACAGTCAGAACCTTCTTGCTGTGAGGAGACAGCGCTACCCACTGCGCCACCGTGCCGCCAAATTGTGAGCGAAATGTCCACGTTGAATTCCCAAACAAACGTGTGACACTTCACGCGTCGTTGTTAGTGTCGTGACGCATCATTTCTTTGTTTCCACCCTAATCGAACCAACGGCAGCGTGATGGGCGTGTCCCGAGCGTTCCACAGGAAGATGGCGGCAAACGAGCGGCATTAGCGCCTTTGATAAATTGTTTTTAAATCTGCTCGTAATTCCATCGGCAGTAAATTTCCACAACTCACTCATCCATTCCTCCTATCGGCTTACGTGACCCTCCCCGCGCGCCTTCTAACCGCGTTAACTCCGCACTAAAGTGGTCATTAGGTGCCCCGCCCCCTCCCCCGCCCCCCCCATCCGAGGCCCCGCAAGTAATGTTGGTAAAATGCAAATGCTTAATAATGATCCCCTCGTCCATTTCTGGATTGCTTTTCAGTCGGACGGCGATGCATCAAAACGTAAAGTATTTTGAGGCTGATTACGGAGTCATTACGGCAGCAGGTCACGCGGGCCGGGTGATGGATGTGAAAGCGATCCGGCCTGTGAAACCCGGTTAGGCGGAGTCCCGGCGGGGGAGGGGACGCTCTCTGACACGACCATCACGCCATCATTACTGCCCACTTTACGCCCGTGACAGGAATTCCTCTCTAGCCTGAACTTCAGACCCGGGTGTCGGGTGATTATGGTTGGTGGAATCACACGCTTGGGAGTAATAAAGAGCGTTGTCTTCCTGTAGCACAGTGTGTGTGTGTGTGTGTGTGTAAGTATCGCCTGATGCTTTGGAGTGAACTGATCCGTTCGCTGGTGCTCGGCGTTGGATCGGAAGACGCGGCTCTTTCCATCTTTTACTTTACTTTACATCTAGCTTTACTTTATTTTAGGGCTGTCAAAGTTCACTAGTTAACGCACGGGATTCATTTTAAGTGCTTAATTGCGTCCATTTTTTTACGACGTTAATCACAGTTGCAGTTTTTTTTCCCTTTCGGTTTGAGGAACGTGTGTCACCAGGTGCGGCTCATTAGGATCAGCAGCGCACAGTGATTGTGTTCACCTGCAAAAATGATACTAAATTACATCACAGTATTTAAACGAGTGTTTATTTGAGTGTTTATTACACCTCAATATCCAATATCACAAGCTTCTGTCATATGTCTGCGATTAATCGCGACTTTTTGATTTACGCTGCGCATCAGTGACATAAAGCCAGTCCTGACACTCATCATCACATCCGTCTGTAAACCAGTCAAGCGTCTGGATGGAGATGTTAGTTTCCTATACTCTTATTTCAACACAGTAATCCCTCGTTTATCGCGGTAGATACGTTCCAAGCCCAACCGCGATAGGTGAAAATCTGTGAAGTGGAGGC
>MU204351.1:223468-228468 GCA_017309775.1 Paedocypris sp. Pulau Singkep
ACCTTGATATGTTTATTTTTATTACGTTTAATAGTGATTTGTTTTCCTTACAACATTACTTTTACATTACATCATTTTTCATCTTTTCACACTTTTCACATTTTACATCAAGCAAAGAGAAAAAAAGTGTTATTATATTGCTGTTCGACAAGCTGATCTTCAAATAAATATATTCTATATATAAATATAAAATTGTGATCTTGAATTGTGGAAAAAATAAATAAATCATGCATCTCATTTCATCCAGAATCGTGCAGCTCTACTGTGAGTTTAAAACCCGTCGTATGCAAATGAACTGGAACAGTTCGAGCGCTCTCATTGGCTCGTGGTAAAACCGCGGAGCTTCTTTGTATTGTAAACGCCGTGGTTTCAGCTAGCGCGTGAAGTGCTTTACGCGTGACACAAACGTTTAGAAGCGCGAAGGGAGAAATTCTGCTTTTTTTCTGTCAGTTTTCTGAAGCGCTGGACATTTCAAACGAAACCAGTTTGTCTTCCGCTGCCCTTTTCTGCTTTTCTCTCAGCTTTTTCTCCCGTAGTTTGTAGGTTTAAGCCTGTAATTGTTTCGCTGTTTGCCACTTATTAACTCCCTTGCTAATTTCTCAAGCTCTTGGACGCGGCGGATTGTCTGAATCTTCTGGGTTTTGTGGTGAAGATAAAACGCCGCTTATTGTACTTTTCGAGTCCACTCGCCTGTTATTCAGAGCCTATTTTATTTCATGTAGAGTTGAGTTTTTTTTTTTTTTTTAAATGGTAATTTCAGTTCAATTCTATACAATTTAATTATAGCAAGACTGATAATTATTCATACATTTAGTAAATAGAAAACATGTACACGTGATTTTACATAATACTGTACCTTGGTATGTTTTTTTTCTTTACGTTTATTAGTTATTTGTTTAGTAACAACATTAAATTTAAAAGTTGTTTAGTAACAACTTTTAAATTACACAAAACAATGCTGATATTTATTCATACATTTAGTCGATAGAAAACATGTACATGTGATTTTGCATAATACTGTACCTTGGTATGTTTATTTTTTTTTTTACGATTATTAGTGATTTAATTTTTTCATTACAACATTACTTTTACATTTATTCATACATTTAGTGGATGAAAAACATGTACATGTTATTATGTTTAATGCATTTTTGTTACAATTGCAATGTTGCCAAACTACATAAAGCAGCAGATCAGTGCATTATAATAAAAACTATTTTTTGAAATGTATTTTATTATTATTATTATTTTTTTAAACAAATGATAACAGTAATGATTACAAGCAACCCCTTTCTTATGTTTAATAGAAGCGTGAACACTAATTTACTGCTGGTTTTTATTTTTTCATAAAAGTGAAAAAATATGAAATATAATTAATTGATTTTTATTTGGAAAAATGTTCTGCAGATCTGAAAATACTGCAATCTTAAAATACTCAAGTTTTCAAAGCGATTGGAACGATATCAAAATACTGTGTCTGTTTGACTGACTCTAAATCAATTGATAAAATAAATACAAATGTAACACTAATAAAATATATAATATAATATAAATATAAATAGCACATTTCATTTAATCAACACAATTTTCACAAACACCACATTTATTCAAACCAAACACTGATTTTAACATTTTCACGCAGATTGCAGCATCTCAAAGGTTGACGTCAAGATTCTATTTTTACAAGTCCAAAACATTATTAAAATCACAGATTCAACAAAGGACAAAATAATCGAAGACGATATAATAGAAGAGGATAATGGTAGAACAGTGGAAGTGAAGACGTGACAATCAACGCGGCGGAGTAGATAAAACATATAATTTACCAAGTAGGAGCAAATCAAGAAGCAGAAGAAATGAACACACACACACACACACACACACACACACACACACACACACAATAAATGCATTTTGTAAAACGATTGAGTACAGACATCAAAATGCTCAAAAGATTTGATTGATCTTCGCTCTCTACGCTCATTACACAAAGTCAAATTCCAGCAAACACAAAAAGATACGAAACGTTACAATGCAAGGATTTTAAACATTTGAATCATCTCTTAGCACTGTGTGATGTTGATGAATCACAAAATGTGAATATATTTATGATAATAATCCGGAATATTCCAGAATAATTAATAAAACATTTTTGAAAAGTGTAACGTACTTTTGTGATATATTTTGTTCCGTTTCATCTCACTCGGTTTAGGCTTCTAGTTTAATACGCATTTTCTGGAATATTCCAGAATAATGAACAAAAAAAAATGACATTTGTGATGCATTTTAATCTGGTTCCGTTTCATCTCACTCTCCAGAAATGCTTTGTTGTGTTCGTAGCCACGACGAGTAGAAGTACACAAAACAAGACACATTTAGTGGATAACAAACATCTACTTATACATGTAATACATTTTTGTTACAATTACAATGTGGCCAAACTACATAAAGCAGAAAATCATTGCATTTTAATAAAAAAATATTTTTTGAAATGTATTTTCTACTTTTATTTGTATTTATTTGGAAAAATTCTCTGCAGATCTGAAAACACTGCAATCTTAAAATACTCAAGTCTTAAAAAATGAATTAAAGAAAAAAATATTGAATGCATTATTATTAAAAGATAATTCTCAAAATATAATTATATATTTAAGTTTTATATTTGAATAATTCTTCAAAATATCAAGAACTCTGCCACTCGCCACCGTTAAAATCCACGTGGTCTGTCTGCTAACCGAAGCTGGAGTCTGAATAAAGCCGCTCTGGGCCTTCATCATCAGTGATGCTGCGAGCTGGAGTCGGTCCGTGATGCTGAAGGATGTGTCCGTGTCTGCCGCGCTGTGCCATCATTTCACGCTCGCCTGGACAAAAGGCTCCGGCGCTTCAGCCCGAGCGTGTCAACCGCGCATCGACACGCCGGCCGTCTGATTGGTCACTCTAGACAAGGGAAGCACCGAAAAGCGAGTGAGTGAGAAAGAAAGGACGATTCTCTCGCCTCGCACGCTCTTCTATCAGTTAGGCTTGATGAAAGCCAGCGCAGAGAAAACATTGGAAATCTTTGTCCCACTCTATTGTCTTTTTTTTTGTCGAGCGACACCGGGCCACTTTACGCTGGTGTAAAAGCTTATTTACCCCGTGTGTGATCAACCTTTACTCTGCTGAGGAGACTGAAGATTGGCTGAGGACACGGCCACACAGCCGGTTAAATCACCCAGGCTTCCTGCCGAGGCTTGAAGTCCTTGAGAATGAATTTCAGCAATGTGTTTCTCAAGGGCTACAACTACTGCTATTCCAGTCATCAGAACCAAGCCTTTCCACCGGTCTTTCCTTGCCGTTTTCAGATTTTAGTATTTAATTTAGTACGGTATTTAACATATAATAGTATTTGTTTGTATTTGAGAGAGAGAGAGAGAGAGAGAGAGAGAGAGAGAGAGAGAGAGAGAGAGAGAGAGAGAGAGAGAGAGAGAGAGAGAGAGAGAGAGAGAGAGAGAGAGAGAGAGAGAGAGAGAGAGAGTGAGAGAGTGTAGGAATTGTAGATGTGTGTTCTCACCCCCCACGTGTATGTACAAGTGTTGTCACCAAACTAGAAATGTCAAGTCCCATACGATACTTATAAAAGTATCGATACTCAGTTGATACAGATTTCTACACTTTTTTTTAAATACTATTAATGTGCCCTTTCCATTTTAAGTGTTCGTCGATGATGACACACACAAATCTAAATTCCGAAATTCTTTCAATTGGAATTGTTGTGAAAAATAACTCTACCTCTCTTGTACCTTTTTTGTTTGTAAACAACGTAAATTTAATAATAGCCTATTTACATCAAACCATTTTTTTTTATTAGTATTAATTAACGACCCTTGCCTTGCCTGAACAAAAGACATTTGTATCATCCGCAAATAAACTACATTTCTGATATAGTAAAATATCTGAAACATCTCGTAGATCGTTTAAATACAGAATTAAAGTTGCTGGTCCTAGTACAGAGCCTTGAGGGACTCCACATTGCATATTTATTAGTGCTGTCAAACGATTACATTTTTTTAACTAGTTAATCGCACTTCCCCAACCAAATTAATCACGATTAATCACAAATAGTAATAATTTATCAAGTATAGAATCTTGTAATGTTGAATTGTAGAATGTAATATAATGTAAACTCAACACAAAATAAACACTTGTTTAAATACTGTAATTAAAAAAAAAAAACTAATTCAATTAATCGCACGAGTTAACGCGTTAACTTTGACAGCCCTAATATTTAGTGATCTAGATCGGTGTTCGGCGTAATCTACGTACTGCTGACGATTTGTAGATAGTTATTGACCCATTTTAAAACAACACGCCTGATTGTAGTGATGTAATAGTAGTTTTTGTAGTGAAACGCTGCGATCGATCATGTCGAACAACAGAAACACCAACTGTGTGATTTTTGTTGTCCAATTCCGTTGCTATTTTTTCCGTTATTTTTAATAATGCTAAAGCAGTTGAAGAATTATTCCGCAAACCAAACTGAGTCTCGTTCACTAGGGGGTATTTTTGAGTGTCGCACTGAACCCAACCCGGTCCAACCGTCTAATTTACACCAGGGTTCCTCCTCTGACCCGCCGAGTCGATTAGATCTAATTAGTGGCCATTAAAAACAGTATGTCTGAGATCGCCGTCCGCGCAGCTCTGCAGTTTCTATGGGAACGGAAAAGCAAACTGTGTGTGAGGTGAAGTGCGCGCCTGGTGCGTCTATTAGCGCGGCGTAGCGACCCGTCCGCTAGTCTGGCCCGCGGAATAATAATAAGCACAACCTCAAATCAAGCCGCGCCTTTTTTGCATTAATGCGTTTTTTTTTTTTTTAAATTAAATGTGCAATTTGACGCTGGCGGTGCTGTGATTTAGAACGTCTGGTGATTCACGACTTCTGGATTACACACGTTTGATTTTCACTACGCACAAATTCAAGTGTTGAGTGGGTGATATTAACTACCGTATTTATGCGAGTATAA
>MU204351.1:233468-239880 GCA_017309775.1 Paedocypris sp. Pulau Singkep
TAAACTAAATAAAGTGAATTGTCAGAAATATTGTCCCTGGTTATTGTCCTTGAATTGTTTGTATTAGAATGGACCTTGTTTCTTTCTTTTTATTATATTTCCAGTCTTTCTGTTAAACATCGCATGACATTATCATGACTCCTTTTCAAGTTCAAGTTTATTTCTATAGCGCTTCTCTTAGTTCCAGACCGACGCAAAGTCGCTATGCGGAATTAGGGAAAAATTGTTTGTAAAGAAGAAAAATGTCCATTGTTCATCTTTGAAATGTCCATTTCATTCATTCATTTTTAGGCCTTTATTTATTAATCAATCTATATTCTAACCTTTTTTTTTTGTGACCTGATAATTTTTTTTGTCCAGCTAAATAAAAAACTAAACAGATTACGTACATTAGGATTATGTCTGTATAAAAATTGTAAAGTACATCTCTATTTTCCCTCTCTTCGGGTGGATTGTTCTGGTCTGGTAGTCGTGGCTGTCAGAGACTAACAAGTGAGACAGAAAGATTGTGTACTGCTTTCTTGACTTTTTATTTTTTTTTCTTACAGTTCTTTTCAAAATCAAACCTAAATAACACAGCTGTTGTGAGCTCTTTGCTCGAAGAAAATCACAGTCCCTGTCTTGGTCTTTTTATTAATCCATCAAACGTCAAAGTGCGGATTAAGCATCACAAAAGCCTAAATAATCCACACAACACAAACAGCCCTGAGGCTCTGACATGCCACTCCAGACCGGCTTCATTCTGGGGGTTTCTGGAGTGGTTTCTTCTGGTGGACTCGGACCGGAACTACAGCCTGACAAAGACACGCGTGGGTCACTCGTGAGCCGTAGTTCTGCTCTGGAGATTCAGAAGTACAACGTGCTCAAGTTCTACAAAAGTCCACTGGAGGAACGTTACTCTGCTAGTGACTCTGCGTTGGTCTGGAACTAGAAGCGCTTCTGGGAACTACAACCTGGAAGCACTCTGGAGAGTCCCATAGCTGGGCTACTCTACTCTTACTAGTGACTACAAGCTCTTGCTAGAAGACACGCCAGCAGTTGGGACCTAATGGTAGAACGTTGGACTTGGAAAGGTTGAAGACCCAAACGCCATTGTCTTCTCCCACTAGACACTGTTGCCAGAGAGAATGCAACACAACGTACAGTCTAGAAAAGTGTCATTTGACTTTTTTTTTTTTTTGTCGGTAAAATGTGTCGGGCGACGGAGTTGATGTTTGGACCTTGGTCTACCCATCTAGTATAGTACCAGAGGAAGGACGCCCAGGTCTCCTTTCACAGGGTCCGAGAGTGGCACTTCAGCCTCTTCTTGTCTGCTCAGAAGACGACCCAAGCAGTTATCAGTCGCCCTGTGAGCAAACCCCCCGCTGGTTCTGTGTTTGGTCTGTTTCGGTGAACGGCATGAAGACATTGTCACGGTCTTGTGTTTCCTTGCCTCGAGCGCTGGCACGAGGAGTCGCTCCCTCAGGTCCCTCAGGTTCTACAGGTGCAGGATCCCTCAGGTTGTAGGTTGACTCGTGTTTTAGAGGTTTCTTACCCGAGGTGGGATAGAACTGTGACTGTGGACTCTACTGTGTAGCTACCACGTTGGTAAAAATCAAATCCTTCAGACCAGTTTCTAGATCTTTGTTGAAGAAATCCCAAAGTTTCCACAGTCTATGTCCAAGAATGTCCACGCTTGAAACATCACCAACATCACTGTTGTGTTGGCGGTAGCGGTGGGCGGTAAACCAGTATTAACGTGAAAACCCGCGTTGAGTTGTGCCACACAATAGAGACATATATTTTTTATATACATAACTATATATTTTTTCTTTTTTAACTGACCCCCCCCCCATATTTTTGAAACTCATTTGAAGAATCGACATTTCTCTTTTTTTCACATTTGCGTTGGTCTCAGGCTAAGAAAAGCGCTATATAAATGAACTTGAACTTGAACTTGAACAATAACGTGGATAGCCGCACCTTTGTGTAAGCTGCATGGTTCTAAACCGATGGAAAAAAAAGTGGCGGCTTATAGTCCAGAAAATACGGTATACATAAACACTTTAATACAGTATAACACGTTTGTTTCTTTACAACTTTTCATGACGAGACATTGCTAATCGAACACAGAAAGTGTTGTAATAGGCTGAATGATTAGACCACACCCACGAGCACGAGCAGCTCTGACGTCTGTGTACTGTGTCTTTAAGAGCAGCTGTTTCTGATTACTTTTAATTTTATCTGTGTCGTTTGTAAACGTTTGTTTCACGACACGTTTGGATTCAGACTCACGCTCTTGTGTGCACAAGGGAGAACAAGAAAGAAAGAAAGCGTGAGAATGTAAACTCTTTCTGTCTCTCTCTTATTCTGTCTCTCTCTCTCTTATTCTGTCTCTCTCTCTCTCATTCTGTCTCTCTCTCTCTCTCTCTCATTCTGTCTCTCTCTCTCTCATTCTGTCTCTCTCTCTCTCTCTCTTATTCTCATCTCTCTCTTATTCTGTCTCTCTCTCTCTCTCTTATTCTCATCTCTCTCTTATTCTGTCTCTCTCTGTCTCTCTTATTCTGTCTCTCTTATTCTGTCTCTCTGTCTCTCTCTTATTCTTTCTCTCTCTTATTCTGTCTCTCTCTTATTCTGTCTCTCTCTCTCTCTTATTCTCATCTCTCTCTTATTCTGTCTCTCTCTCTCTATTATTCTGTCTCTCTCTCTTATTCTGTCTCTCTCTCTGCCTGTTTCTCTCTTATTCTGTCTTTCTCTTATTCTGTCTCTCTCTCTCTATTATTCTGTCTCTCTCTCTCTCTTATTCTGTCTCTCACTCTGCCTGTTTCTCTCTTATTCTGTCTCTCTCTCTGCCTGTTTCTCTCTTATTCTGTCTCTGTTTTATTCTGTCTCTCTCGCTTTCTATCTCTTATTCTGTCTCTCTCTCGCTCTTATTTTGTCTCTCTTTCTGTCTCTCTTATTCTGTCTCTCTCTCTCTCTTATTCTCATCTCTCTCTTATTCTGTCTCTCTCTTATTCTGTCTCTCACTCTGCCTGTTTCTCTCTTATTCTGTCTCTCTCTCTCTGTCTTATTCTGTCTCTCTCACTTTCTCTCTCTTATTCTGTCTCTCTCTCTCTCTTATTTTGTCTCTCTTTCTGTCTCTCTCTCTTATTCTGTCTCTCTCTCTCTCTCGCTCTCTCTTTGTTTCTCTCGCTCTCTTTTACTCTCTCTCTTTCTCTCTGTCTCTCTCTCTCTGTCTCTCTCTCTCTGACTCTGTGTCTTTCTCTCTCTATTTCTTTCTGTTTTTCTCTCTCTCTCTATCTCTTTCTCCCTCTCTTTCTCTCTTTCTCTCTCTATTTCTTTCTGTCTTTCTCTCTCTCTCTATCTTTCTCTCCCTCTCATTCTCTCTCTTTCTCTGACTCTGTGTCTTTCTCTCTCTCTTTCTCTGCTTTTCTCTTTGTCTCTTGTGTCTCTCTCTCTCTTTCTCTCTCTCTCTTAGTTTCAGAATTAACACCAATGCTACCACTTTTACAGGACATACCGTATTAAAAATGACAGATGCTTATCCAGTCTAATTTCTTCACACATCTTTTTCCATTACAGTACAGATTTTGTACAACTAGTGTAATTAAGGTCTACTAACATGTAATGACCACCGCCCGTGTACCGTGATATAATATCGATACCGTCTGGACACTAGAAGATATCGTGATTTGAATTTTCACTCACACGGCGCAAAATTGTATTACATTAGATACGTACATATTACATTTTTAATTGCGTTTAAATAATGTAAGTATAAACAGAAGATTTTTACACAATCTGCTAAAATAGATAACACGTTATATAAATAATACACTTTCAATTGCACTTGGTGTCGAGAATAAGATCGGTGCGTTTTGTGACTCGTTCTCTCAGTGAAGTACAGAAACGTCTGATTCCCACTTGAAGCAAACCAGATTTTTATATTTTCTCACTCGCTTCCAGTGGCTTTGGTTGAGAAGTTTTCTCTCTCTTCACTTTTCTTTAGCTGAAGACGAGAGAGAGATAGAGAGCCACCAGCTCTTCTGTTATTTCCGCACAGCTTATCCCTCTATCCCGTCACTCAGCTCTCTGTATATTTCATGAGATATTTCAAGTCAAGTATTCAAAGCTTATAGACGTGATGATTGACACCTATCATCGTCTACTTCCACATTTCTCTTTCGAAAAAAAAAATGCTTTTATTAAACAAACTGTATACTATCCCACACACAGTACAGTTCGGTATAATAATAGAATATGTATTTCACTTGAGTTGCGGTATTTAAACTTTAATACGTTACTTGTTCAGCACGCTTTTGTAATAACACATTGTACTTTGCGTGAAATTGACATACGTTGATTGTAGAAATTCACTAAGCCTTTAGTATAAATAAATTATATAGAAATGCAGGTATGCGATAACAGATAGCAAATTTAGATTATTTAACTTTTTCACAATTTATATTTTTTATTCTAATTTATGGGGCAATTGGGATTTTCTTATTGAATGAATGAATGAATGGAGTTTATTGATCCCACAATGTGGAAATTCAATTGCCGGAACAGCCACTAGTAGCAATGACAAAATAAAGGGAAAACGGTGAACATGTAGTGAAAAAAAAAATATATATATAAGAAAAATAACTATTTTCTATCAAATAAAGCCCATCTGTACTTTTCTTAAAAAAATAAAATAAATAAAAAACTTAAATTTTATTTTTTTCACCAATAATGTAAAGAGCCTACTTTTCTCCCAGTTCACACCTGCCTCTCAGTTCATTTCTGATCAATTAATTACTAGGATTTTAATTATTAGAAAATTCAGAGAATAGGGCCAATGATAATAATGGCAATATTGATGCCACTCCATTTAAGGCCACAGTAAGAACAAATACTTGTATTATTATTTGTTTTTTTTTCTTTCCTTGTTCTCTTGATTATGTGTCTGTTTCTAGTGGGGCATTGTGGGATGGGAGGAGGGGCAGGTGCGGGGTGGGGGGGGGCAGTTAACAAAAAAACAAAAACAAAAGGCATGTAATGTTTCTTCTACATGTGTACATTTAATATTACCCAATAAAAAGTGTGAAGAAAATGAATACGGCTGTTCCGTACAACATGTCTAATGGCTGCGATTAAACAAATGCAAATGTAAAGTAGGGAACGAGGAGAAGCCGGTTCTCACTTAGCGCGCGGGTCTCGACCTTCGTAGAGTTTGGCTGATGTCCTCCTATAATGACCCCGGGACTTTATTAGCTTTTACCCCGATACTTAATGCTCGTTTATTTCCACGTATGGTCCACGAGTCGTCGTGGCATCATTACCACGGTAAAACTTCTGCGGCTCATTCCCCATTCAGAGATGATGAAGCAGCTCCGAGGTTTTGATTCGCGTCTCTTCGGAACAGATTCGAGATTCCGTCAGCGTCACGTAGGAGCTGCGCCCACACTCTGCTCCAGCAGATGCCGAGCAATTCAATTAGCATGCCAACTGTTTGGAAGAAGCCGCCGCTGCAGATAAGCCGGTAATGATCATTTATTTATGGCGCCTTGTTTACACAAACGGAGCATGAGCTCGGGCTGCGGCTCAGGTGAGCAGCACATTACCCTGCTGGTCATGAGGTGATTATTGCTCCCGTGCCTGCAGAAGCTCATTTTCTGCTCCGTGGACAATCCCGTCCCCTCCCAACACCTTTTCTGTATTCGCTGCGTTTATCGTTTCTCTTGGTGGACGCAGGGTCATTGCAAATGAGGTTTGGGCGAGTGTAGAGCCGACACCCGGGGTTATTACTCTAGTCTGGCTTTGCTCTCCCGTGGTGGTTCCTCGCTTGGTGTCTTTGTCCTTCCCTCACGGTGCGATCACGGTCTGCGGCGTTTGAGGCTTGGAGGGTGTCTGATGCTGTTTGCTGTTCCTTCTGTCATTTTCATCCTGGGGGCTTTTAGCTTTACTCTGCTCGTGCACTGGGAAGGGATAGGTACACCACACCCTTAACCCTACACCCTACACCCTTAACCCTACACCCACACTTTACACCCTAATCCCTAACCCTAACCCTAACCCTACACCCACACTTTACACCCTAATCCCTAACCCTACACCCTACATACTTAACCCTTAACCCTACACCCTAACCCTAACCCTTAACCCTACACCTACACCTACACCTACACCCTAACCCTAACCCTAACCCTTAACCCTACACCCTAACCCTATCCCCTTACCCTACACCCTAACCCAGGCATGGGCAAACTACGGCCCGCGGGCCACATGCGGCCCGTGAAACGTTTTAATCCGGCCCGCGGAGCTTGTAAAAAACTAAATTTAAAATCATATTTTTTTTCAAAATTCCATAACAAAGTTTTTTTTTCTTTCTTTATGAACACATTTCAAAAAGCAGAACCATATACACAAATGTACTTTAATTAAATGTACT
>MU204351.1:295717-305943 GCA_017309775.1 Paedocypris sp. Pulau Singkep
GGGGCGTTCTATTAGAGGTGGTGTTCTATTAGAGGGGGTGTTCTATTAGAGGGGGTGTTGTATTAGAGGGGGTGTTGTATTAGAGGGGGTGTTCTATTAGAGGGGGCGTTCTATTAGAGGGGGCGTTCTATTAGAGGTGGTGTTCTATTAGAGGGGGTGTTCTATTAGAGGGGGTGTTCTATTAGAGTTTTCACAATATATACAAATTGTTTTTTCTTATTTTTTAAACATTTCTGTAAACATTGTCTTCATTCTGCTCTGTCAGGCGGTTTCACTCTGTCGCTCTGTCTCTGTCTGACGCACCTCGGGCAGTATTTCAGATGCTAGTTTCTCTTTGACCTTTGGTTCGTAAATGCCTCCGTTCTCTTTCAGAGGCGTCGCCGAAGAGCGTCGCCAATAACAAACGTCGTTAGAAATGTTGCGTTTAATTCCTCACCCGCCGTGATGGATCGCGCGGCGCGCGGGTCTTGCTGTTATCAGAGCGCGGCCCGTTACACATTTGATTAGGAATAAAGTCAGCCGCCGCCGCCCAGATGGATCCCGTAACAAATTGAATGCATGGACAGTACTTCCTGCTCGTGACACTCATGGCCTCTTCCTGATTGGATTTGTCAGAAATTGCGCCTTTCCTGAACGATGGCTGAGAGAATTGCCAGATTATAGTGGTGGAGGTGGCGGGAAGCGCCGTGACAGTGTTTTATAAGGCAGTCCTAATCACCTAAGCCTCGGATTCAATTATTCCAGATGGAAGACATTTTGCAATCTCGGATGGCATGAATTGACTTTAGGGCAATATCCTTAGTGGACGGCCGCGTGCTGTGGCATTAAAGCGCCGGCTTTAGTTCACTGTAAACGCCTTCGTTGCCTTTATTTATTTATTAAGCAGACGCCATAAGCCTCGTGATGCGGCTCTTTCAACATTTATTTTACTACCTTCCCCGTCGAGATCGTGTCTGAATCCTAACCAGACACACTCGGCTCGTGAAGCACTGAGGGGGATTCTAATTACACATTACTCTCCTCCGCACCTCTGAGCTAGGACTTTTTCTCTTTCGTTTTTTTCCCCTCCTTTTTGCAGACATTAAAGAGGTTTCCTCTCTGCAGCGATCATTTAAATTCATGATCTGACCTTCCCTACTCCTGGCATGCGATGTGCACATTCCCCAAAGACAGAGCCTCAAACACATCCTTCCAAAATGGCATTTACGTCACACTTGTACAGAGATCTGCTGGTCTACCTGTCAGATTACATCACTATCAACGTGGCCTATTACCAGCTTCGTATTTATAGCAGAGGTGGGCGTAGGTTATTTGTTTTCAGCCTAGATGAATCTCTAAAGGATTCTAAGCGTTGAAGTATTCATTAAGACTGAAGGAACCGGACAGAACTTTGGTCTTCATTTGGCGTCTTCTTGAAAACAAATACTCCATAAAAAACCCTGACCACTTCATAGCTGCATCCACGTCGGCAAGTTTCATACAGGTGTGGAGCATTCTGTACATTTTTCATCCATGGGGCATTAAGAAATATTTGTTTGTGCCACTCAAAAACCAGTCTGAGATCTTGTAGCTGCTGCTGGCTGACAGGGGAGGCTGCCGGTGTGGTCTTCTGCTGCCGCGGCTCTGAGTGTCGTGTGATCAGAGACGATCTTTCTATTCAACTGAACCAGTCTGGTCAATCTCATCTGACCTCTGACCTCTGACCTCAACAAGGCATTTGCTCTACAGAACTGTCGCCCACTGGTTATGTTTTCTTCTACAAACAATCTTGAGAGATTGAGAAACGTAAAGGACCTTTTCACCTTTTCCTTTCATCTCCAGACTATTATTCATGAATCCCCAGGCTTCCTTTACACGTATTGTCTGACGTGAATCGCTTCTTCATGCAGAATTCGAACGGTCCTTTTGCACAGAAACAGGTTCTTGAGGAGCGGCAGTTCTCGACTCGTGTGAGGTGAATCATACTTTAATCAAATATTATAATGTAACCGCGCAGCAATAATGACGCATGTCCCTCAAAAGCGACGAAAAAAACGAGGCAGAAACAGTATTGAGTCAGAAATGAAAAGCCTCAGAGTCTCTCACTGCTTTTACAGGTGCGTTACAAACGGCATCTTTAGGAACAGAAAGTGTTATAGGCGTGTCAAGAAAATCACTTTCATTTTGCTACCTTTTTACCGCTTTGATGAAAAGAGAAACATTCCTTTTCTAATATAATTCATGCACGATTTTGAAAAAAATGTGCCAAATATGCAATGCAATATTGCTGTTGAATATTGCGATAACGATATGCTTGCGATTTAACATATTCCCATGCATAAAAAAAACAAAACTATCTAAAAAGTTAAACTACTGATGACTAAAATGTTACTAGAATAAACAGGCAATATGTTTTTAATCAAATTGAGCTTAATTTGGCAAACATTAAGACATAAAAACTACTCAGTAAAAACTCTATATTGATTTATGATTATGACCAATAGACTTGCAAAGATAAAATGCATCGCTCTCAAACATTAGGTTTTATTCACATACAGTACACAACACACAATCATCAGCATCTTTAAACTAAATGTGTCCTTGCCTTTCCTGCTTTTAAATACTAATAAATAGTGCAAAATATTCAACAGTGTTCAGACTTTATAATCGTACAATCACCAGGACTGTCTTAAAATCTGCATCTTTTAAACCAAATATGTTCTTGTCTTGCCTTTTTTTTAATATATATATAAAATAAACAACACAAAATAGTTTATGTCGGATATTTTTTAAACATATCCAGCCATGTTTGTTTATTGCAAATGAACCATTTTTGCATTGATCTGCGAGGTCAATTAACCTTGCGATATTTCTTTTAACTCTTTGCGATAGGAGTATTGCGCATCCTATTATCGCCATGACGATAGTTTTTACGGTATACGGTGTAGACCAAGTGGTGAAGAGACATCATCTCATGTCATATCGGTGAGTGTAGATTTGAAGTTTATTTAATTTAAGCTCCGTGTTGATGTTGAACATGCGACATGATGGAGATCTGGAGACCATCACCGCTCCGTCCTGGAGAAACACGTGTGAATTTGTTGGTTTTTTTTACCGTGCTATTTCCTCATCATGGACGACCATTTCCCCAACATTGAAACACGGGGTTAAATGACACGACAACCTACTGTTTAGCGTATTAAACGGATAGATGTGAGCAGAAGGTATGAACTGTGCAGTAGAACCTTCACAAGAGATAAGGCTTGTTAAATCCTTCCACTGATGATCAAGTCTACTTATCAATACGTAAATCCAGGAATTTTTGATTTCTGGGAAGTCAGACGGTTAATGGAATTTTTTGGTTCATAAAAAAATCGTAGTTTGTGATCACTTTGAAATGTCATTATTTTATTAAAGAAAAGCACTGTTTGTGTCAATGAAAATAGCTTTACACTCATCATAAATGCACTCTGCACGTTGCTAATGTGGTAAATAACTATTCTAGTGGTAAATGTCTGGCTTTTCAACATCTATTTTTTCAATATCTATTTTTTCAAAATCTTTTTTCAATATCTATATAAGTGTAACTAGGCCCATTTCCAGCAACTGTCACGCCAGTGTTTAAGTGCTACAATGTGTATAAAAAAAAACAAAGTGTGACTTTGCATGGAAAACACAAAATTGTCTAGATGACTGCAAACTTTTGATTGGTTGTGTATATTTGCATGAATAGGGCAAGTGTTTCAATATTTAAAGGACATCATAAACTATTAGTATAGTAGTAGTTACCTTAAATTTAAATTATAAATACGTTTTATTTTTTGTAAATTTCTCCTTGTTGGGACAAATAAAGGTTTTCTTCTTCTTGTACAGATTCCAGATCAGTCTGATTTGTTCCTCTGTTGTGTAAAAAACGTTTCCCGAATAACCCGAATATTAGGCGTCTGTAATCAGGGATGTAAGGTACTTGAGTAAATGTACTTGGTTACTTTACTTAAGTATGTTTTTGGCTACTTTGTACTTGCACTGAGTATCAAAAATATAAGCAACTTTTACTCTCTACTCCACTGCATTTGTGATTGAGTAGCAGTACTTTTCACTCCACTACATTTGAACAAACACTTACTGTTACTCGTTACATTGTGATTGTGCACGACAAGCCGGAATCGATTTATACCGCGGTTAATTTAGTTAATTTCGAGGTGAATATCGCAATCTTTAGGCTGCTGAAGGTAATGGAGGCTATTTGTGAATTAGAAACCACAAGAACGCGAATCAGGTGCGTAATTAATGTACGTATAGCAGGTGTTTCACTAGCAAACTAGCTGACGATCATCCACAGCCTTATTTGAATGAAATGTTTTCTTCTGTCGATAATAGAACGTCTCTTACAAGACGCAGTGTCAGCTTTCTTTACCGCGGACAACAAGAATAAGTGCTTTTAAAAATTCACTGTAATGTTTTTGTCAAGTTGAGCTACACAGATCTTCTCTGACTATACAGTGGTGTTTCTAAACTTAATGTTACGAATATTAACATGGCAAAAACCACTGTGACATCAGACATGACTATATTTTCGCCTAATTTGTTGTGTCCAACCTGTGCAGAATTTTATATTATATCTACTTTTTTTCTTTGCACATGTAAGTGATTGAGACTGACATTTTGTTCTTTTTATCTACTTCGTTCTACCATTTTTAAAACATTGAGGTGAAATTCCGTTTCTATATTAGAAAACAAAAGTTTTTTTACATTTCTTCATCTTGCCTATATCGAGTACGATTAAAATACTTCCTAACACTGAAGTTCTTCAAAAAAGGAGGTACTTTGACTCAAGTCTTTTTGAAATTGGTGACTTGTTACTTGTAATGGAGTAGTTTTTACAGTAAGTATCTGTACTTTTACTCAAGTATGGCTGTACTAGTACTCTTTACACCTCTGCCTGTAATATAAAGTCCCATTTCTTGGAACTTTAGACTTTGTCTTCATTAAGACAAATGAACCGGAATGAACCGGAATCAGCTGTGAGATGCGATTCACTGATAACAGAAAAAGTCTCTCCGGTCTGTAAAGATGGCGTCGCTTGAGAAGAAGACGACCGCAAACTAGCGAAGATGAGCCGAGTTTGTCAAACGCTACCCAACAGAAAGGCATTGTAATGAGGAATTACTAACGTAACTACAGTAATTGGGAGTAATGACTTGAACTAACTTTAGATCAATAAATGTGGCAATTACGCTGAAACAGCTTATTCCTCCTGGAGCAGATAAAGCGTTTCTTCACCGTGGAGCTCCACCTTTGGAAGAATTAGAACATTAACGGGGACATAATTTAACTAATTCATGTAATAATTTAATTAGATTCGAGGAAGAAAGAGAGGGAAAAAATGGCCAAACCGTTGTTGTTCGGAGAACGTAGTTAGTTTCCTCAAAACCTCCCGCTGTGAAAACGATTCCGGCGAGTCTTCTCTGCTCGACGAGGTAATAATATATGGCAATTTGTTAATTAAGGGCAAAATGCAGGAGTGTGGTGATGTTTCCCCCACACAGATGAATCAGTGGAACGCTCTTGTGCGCGGGGCGTAACGACATGACGGCGGCCTGCTGTGTGATGGGCGGATCCAGCCGGAATCACTGGCCGTCAACAGACACATGCCGGGAAATTCCTTCCGGGAATATTCCGGCACGGATACTAGTAACGTTCCCGGTATCTTGCCGGCATTCTGCTGCGTGTGAAAGCCAAACGGAAGATTCCCGGGAAAACGCGCGGAAGTTCCCAGCGCGCTGACGTCACGCACTGCTCTCAGCCAATCAGAACGTTCTGCCGTGGGTCACCTGCTCAATTCTCGCGCGGTGATTTCGTGCTTTCGCGGGTCTAGCCGCTCAAAAGGTTCCGCCGGTTGATGATGTCACAGAAATATTCACTCGTCGCTGTTTACAGAAACCACAGCGGAATCAAAGCACCTAGAATAATACATTTCACCCCATCTAAAAATATATATATATACATACATAGATACGACAATATATGTATACCTAAACAAAGTAACAAAAACAGTCTATGTTTTCACTGTGAAGCTAGATAAAACTATACATGTATTAATTTATACATTTATGAAATTAACTATAATGAATAACACACAAATGAAATACAGAATAAATATGTTAAATATCTTGAATCAAACTACAGAACCTTGGAAAAAAAAACACAAACTAAAATCTGACTTTGATGCGAAATCATCGATTGAGTCCTTGTACGAAATATGTTACATGAATATTATCATATTTAGAGAGATTGCTTAACTTTATCTTTTGCTTGTTTTTCCTCGTCTTCTTTTCTCTTTTTCCTATGTTGTGAACCAGACAGCTTTGGTCTTTATTTCTCACACGAATATCTCTCACAAATCCCAATCGTTGTATTTGTTTTGCAAATTATTGCATTTATCCCACATCCCTTGCTTATTTCACCCAGCACTGTTACTCAAGACCTGAAGTCAAGAGTGTAAACAAATACACCTGGATTGTATTACCTATGTTTTTAGGCATGAGACACAATTTAGATAAATAAAAAAATGTGTTTGCGTATTATGAATGTGACGATTAATCCTGTGGTTGACGTGTACATCCGTAATAAATGAGTGATGTGTTGAAGCCCCGCCCCCCGCCCATCACAGACTTCTGCGCTCCTCCTCTCCCTCCGTTTTTACTTTTTCCGTTTTCTGCGCACGACACACAAACGGGTTGGTCGTCACAAACGTATCGATACTTTACAGAAAAGTCAAATGAGTTGGGAGCGCTGGTGTGACATGAAGAAACGCCGCCACTGGACCCATTACACCACTTCCACTCGCTCGTCCTCCCGCTTCCTCCTTCAACTTCATTCCATTTTTATAGTTTCTCCATCCGTGATGGTATTGTCACACGACGACTGATAGTTGTGCCGTGTAGAAAGCAGATCCGGATGATTCGGGCTCATTATAGATAGCGACTGAAGGATCGGGCTTCGTTTTTAAGGTCTGCTTTGGTTTCTCTCTCTCTCTCTCAGTGAAGGGAAGAAGAAGGGTTTTCAAAGCCGGAGTGATGTGAACCACACGCTGCGCTGGCCGTCAGGAGGAGCTCTCTGAACTTGCTGATAAACACTTCTCAAAGACTCTCTTCTGTCCCACTCAAACTTTCAGATTTGGGATACAAACTAGAGCGATGGAAGCCAATGAGAGGCGAGAGAGTTCCTCACACGCTTCAGCGATGCCGATGAGGCGGTTTCTCTCTTCATGTCCAGACTTCACATTCGTTTTGTGTTGTTTTCTGCTGGAGTTGTTCCTGGTTGTCTTCTCAGTGGGATCGGCTCTCACCGTAGATCACTCGCTCACTCTCGTCTTTCACGAGACGAAAAAACGAAAAATTCTTAAAAGCCAAACGATCTTGAAATTTCCAGACAAGATAAATTAACTAGCTTAGAATTAAGAGTGATTGTTTCAAGAAAATAAGTCGTCTTACCAAGTACGATTTTCCTCACTGGCAGATAATATTATTAATAAAAAAATAATGAATTGATTCATTTTAATTTTCTTTCTCTCCAACGAGGCAGAGGACGTGAGGAACGAGCTTGCACTGCAAAAAATGAATTCTCGACAAGCCAAAAGATGTAGAAATTTACACAATAAATCTCAGACTAGATACATTTACTAGCTTAGAATTAAGAGTGAAAGATTCATGTGCTTGTTTCTAGTAAATAGGTCTGGTTTCAAGTCCATTTTTCACACTGGCAGATAATTTGATCAAAATACAAAATAGTTTTGTATTCCAAAAATATCAAAAAACTAAATGAACAAGTAAAATTACTTGATTTAAGTCTTTTTAACTCATTTTGTATTTTATTTTCTCGTTTTTTTGCTGCGTGGAGAATCGCTCGACACCTTTACTGGAAAAGCAAGGCCAGTTCAGATCGCAAAAATGAATTCTTGAAGCCAAAAGATCTTGAAATGACACAATAAATCTCGTTTTTTTTTCCAGACAAGATAAGTTAACTAGCTTAGAATTAAGAGTGTTTGTTTCAAGTAAGTAGGTCTGGTTTCAAGTCGTCTTACCAAGTACCATTTTCCTCACTGGATGATCATTTTACTTGATTTAAGTCTTTTTTTACTCATTTTGCATTTTATTTTCTCATTTTTTCAATCGACGCCTTTCTTACAAAAGCAAGGCCAGTTCAGATTGGCTATTTCCAACACACATTGTGATGATGGCCAAGCTGGTTTTATTCTTTTATCACCGCAATTATTTTAATAAACAGGCCTGGAAAACCAGCGGACCTACAATCCATGAAAAGCACTTGATCAGCGGACAACATGGCCCGGGTAAACAAGGCCGGCGTGTGGCTTTTGTAATGTCCGCGCTCATTCAATACTATCGATCTCGGCAGGAATCTCAGTTTGTCATATGCAGCGCTTCCACATTCCCAGTTACACCTCCACTGGTCATAAACGCGCAGCTGGTTAATGACGGCCGCCTGTCAAGCATTGATTAAAACATTACAGCTCTAATGGAGTGTGTGGAATCGATCGCGGAGGAGAAGAGAGAGGGAAAGATCTCGCTAATCCCCCTCTCCTCTTGTTATTGTTGTTCTTCTTCTTCCTCTCATCTCGTTCTCTCTCCTGCGCCGGTCTGCCTCGTTAAAGCCCAGATGTCTGTTCAAACTGCTTTCGTTTGTCACGATTCCTCAGTCGAAATCTTTGATGTAAAGACAATACCAATACAGATTAAAGTGTGTGTGTGTGTGTGTGTGTGTGTGTGTGTGTGCAATATTGACTCACATATAGCACTGAACTGTAATACTATTATGTATATATACATAATATACATACATATACATTATATACATATATATATATATATACTAACTCTACGCATAACTAATGTATACGTATTTGGTGAAATTGGTCTTGTTCTGGCCATTCTGAGCGTTTGATTGAGCCACAAATGTGTATGTTAAATGTTTTAATCCGGCTGGCCGGAATTGAAAAAATTAAATAAAGGTCAGATTTTTTTAATATATAAATCCGGTTAATCTGTTATGAAAGTTTATTTAATTTTTTTGTGACACTTTAAAAAGCAGAACCATAAATGTAAACGTAAATGTACGTAAAAGAATTGTACTAGTGTTTTAACATTTATTTTTAAGCGGTCAGTCTTTGGAATCGGATGGCAAAAATATCAAACGTTTCTTTTTTTAGAAATTCAAATTTCTAAGAAATGAATGGAAAATGCTTCACATTTACGTTTACATTTATTTTTCGCTAGTCTTTCACGTTTTAGTTTGAAATTTTTTTTTGTTTCAGATTTTTTTTGTGCGTTTCATTTTTTTTCCGTTTAGACTTCTGGCACTAACTTAGTTTAACTTCAGTGTGGCTCTTACTCTGATTGGCTGGTGAGAATGTGATTGACAGCTGCTTGGCCAGGAATCCTGGTCCGGCCCCCTTGTCAAATGTTACAACCCAATCAAAAAGTTTGCCCACCCCTGTGGTAGGGCTGGGCGGTGTAGCGGTTTTAACGTGAATACCGGTATTGAGATGCGCCACAATATGGATTTTGCAATATCGTGGATACCGTGGCACTTTCATGAATGTACTCTTTATACACACATATCAACGCTTTAATACTTTAAAATACATTTGTTTCGTTATAACTTTTAATTACGACACAGATACTTTGCTAATCGAATACAGAAATCGTTGTAAGAAACTGAATTAATAGATCACCCGCGAGGCGCATGGGTCGCGCATGCGCTGTGCCGCTCCATGTCTGTAATGTTCCGGTTTATTAGAGCGGCTGTTTTAGTGAGAGCGAGTCCGAAAAAACGCGCCCACGAGAAAATTCTGCTCGTTTTATTTTGGTCGAAGTCTGTTTTCGATTGTTAACCTTGGTTTCACGCAACTTTAGATTCAGACGCGCGCGCGAAAGAGAGGGAAAGCGTGACGCGCGCTGGCTCTCTCCATTTTTGTCTGTCTGTCTCTCTCTCTCTCTCTATCTCTCTCTCTCTCTCTGTCTATCTCTCACTCTCTCTCTCTCTCACTGTCTATCTCTCTCTCTCTCTCTCTCTGTCTATCTCTCACTCTCTCTCTCTCTCACTGTCTATCTCTCACTCTCTCTCTCTCTCTCTCTCTCTCAGTCTCTCTCTCTCTCTCTCTCTCTCTCTCTCTCTCTCTCTCTCTCTCTCTCTCTCTCTCTCTCTCTCTCTCTCTCTCTCTCTCT
>MU204351.1:306043-324875 GCA_017309775.1 Paedocypris sp. Pulau Singkep
GCAAATGCATGTTTTCAATTCAAACATAGCAGTGTGAAGATGCGTAATATATGTATATAGGTTCATCTTTTTTGTGCTAAAATAAACCTGTATTAATAATTTAACCTCTGTTTATTTTAGTACTGCGACTTGACTTGACTTGACTTGACTTGAAACTTATCACGACTCGACTTGACTTGCTTGGGGTGAACCCTTGACTCGACTTGACTTGCTTGATTTGTCTAAACTGTGACTTGAGACTTGACTCGAGACTTGATGGTTAAGACTTGGAGACTTGCTTGGACTTGACCATATGTGACTTGTCCCCATCTCTAGCTGAAGGTAATGGAGGCTATTTGTGAATTAGAAACCACAAGAACGCGAATCAGGTGCGTAATTAATGTAAGCAGGTGTTTCACTAGCAAACTAGCTGACGATCATCCACAGCCTTATTTGAATGAAATGTTTTCTTTTGTTGATAATAGAACATCTCTTACAAGACGCAGTGTCAGCTTTCTTTACCGCGGACAACAAAAATAAGTGCTTTTAAAAATTCACTGTAATGTTTTTGTCAAGTTAAGCTACACAGATCTTCTCTGACTATACAGTGGTGTTTCTAAGCTTAATGTTACGAATATTAACATGGCAAAAACCACTGTGACATCAGACATGACTATATTTTCGCCTAATTTTTTGTGTCCAACGTGTGCAGAATTTTATATTATATCTACTTTTTTTCTTTGCACATGTAAGTGATTGAGACTGACATTTTGTTCTTTTTATCTACTTTGTCCTACCATTTTTAAAACAATGAGGTGAAATTCCATTTCTGTATTAGAAAACAATAGTTTTTCAAAGTTTTTTTACATTTCTTTATTTTGCCTATATCAAGTACGATTAAAATACTTCCTAACACTGAAGTTCTTCAAAAAAGGAGATACTTCGACTCAAGTCTTTTTGAAATGGGTGACTTGTTACTTGTAATGGAGTAGTTTTTACAGTAAGTATCTGTACTTTTACTCAAGTATAGCTGTCCACTACTCTTTACACCTCTGCCTGTAATATAAAGTCCCATTTCTTGGAACTTTAGACTTTGTCTTCATTAAGACAAATGAACCGGAATGAACCGGAATCAGCTGTGAGATACGATTCACTGATAACAGAAAAAGTCTCTCCGGTCTGTAAAGATGGCGTCGCTTGAGAAGAAGACGATCGCAAACTAGCGGAGATGAGCCGAGTTTGTCAAACGCTAGCGAACAGAAAGGCATTGTAATGAGGAATTACTAACGTAACTACAGTAATTGGGAGTAATGACTTGAACTAACTTTAGATCAATACATGTGGCAGTGTCTAGGCGTTTGGCAATTACGCTGAAACAGCTTATTCCTCCTGGAGCAGATAAAGCGTTTCTTCACCATCGAGCTCCACCTTTGGAAGAATTAGAACATTAACGGGGACATAATTTAACTAATTCATGTAATAATTTAATTAGATTCGAGGAAGAAAGAAAGGAAAAAAAATGGCCAAACCGTTGTTGTTCGGAGAACGTAGTTAGTTTCCTCGAAACCTCCCGCTGCGAAAACGATTCCGGCGAGTCTTCTCTGCTCGACGAGGTAATAATATATGGCAATTTGTTAATTAAGGGCAAAATGCAGGAGTGTGGTGATGTTTCCCCCACACAGATGAATCAGTGGAACGCTCTTGTGCGCGGGGCGTAACGACATGACGGCGGCCTGCTGTGTGATGGGCGGATCCAGCCGGAATCACTGGCCGTCAACAGACACATGCCGGGGAATTCCTTCCGGGAATATTCCGGCACGGATACTAGTAACGCTCCCGGTATCTTGCCGGCATTCTGCTGCGTGTGAAAGCCAAACGGAAGATTCCCGGGAAAACACACGGAAGTTCCCAGCGCGCTGACGTCACGCACTGCTCTCAGCCAATCAGAAGGTTCTGGCGTGGGTCACCTGCTCAATTCTCGCGCGGTGATTTCGTGCTTTCGCGGGTCTAGCCGTTCAGAAGGTTCCGCCGGTTGATGATGTCACAGAAATATTCACTCGTCGCTGTTTACAGAAACCACAGCGAAATCAAAGCACCTAGAATAATACATTTCACCCCATCTAAAAATATATATATATTCATAGATACGACAATATACGTATACCTAAACAAAGTTACAAAAACAGTCTATGTTTTAACTGTGAAGCTAGGTAAAACTATACATGTATTAATTTATACATTTATGAAATTAACTATAATGAATAACACACAAATGAAATACAGAATAAATATGTTAAATATCTTGAATCAAACTACAGAACCTTGGAAAAAAAAACACAAACTAAAATCTGACTTTGATGCGAAATCATCGATTGAGTCCTTGTACGAAATATGTTACATGAATATTATCATATTTAGAGAGATTGCTTAACTTTATCTTTTGCTTGTTTTTCCTCGTCTTCTTTTCTCTTTTTCCTATGTTGTGAACCAGACAGCTTTGGTCTTTATTTCTCACACGAATATCTCTCACGAATCCCAATCGTTGTATTTGTTTTGCAAATTATTGCATTTATCCCACATCCCTCGCTTATTTCACCCAGCACTGTTACTCAAGACCTGAAGTCAAGAGTGTAAACAAATACACCTGGATTGTTTTGTATTACCTATGTTTTTAGGCATGAGACACATATTAGATAAAAAATAAACGTTTTTGCGTATTATGAATGTGACGATTAATCCTGTAGTTGACGTGTACACCCGTAATAAATGAGTGATGCGTTGAAGCCCCGCCCCCCACCCATCACAGACTTAGTTTAGCCCGGGCGGCTGCTCGCTTCTGCGCTGCTCTTCTCCCTCCGTTTTTTACTTTTTTCGTTTTCTGCGCACGACACACAAACGAGTTCGCCGTCACAAACGTATTGATACGTTACAGAATACTGTAAAGATACTTTACGCCGCCACTGGACCCATTACACCACTTCCACTCGCTCGTCCTCCCGCTTCCTCCTTCAACTTCATTCCATTTTTAGAGTTTCTCCATCCGTGATGGTATTGTCACACGACGACTGATAGTTTTGCCGTGTAGAAAGCAGATCCGGATGATTCGGGCTCATTATAGATAGCGACTGAAGGATCGGGCTTCGTTTTTAAGGTCTGCTTTGGTTTCTCTCTCTCTCTCAGTGAAGGGAAGAAGAAGGGTTTTCAAAGCCGGAGTGATGTGAGCCACACGCTGCGCTGGCCGTCAGGAGGAGCTCTCTGAACTTGCTGATAAACACTTCTCAAAGACTCTCTTCTGTCCCACTCAAACTTTCAGATTTGGGATACAAACTAGAGCGATGGAAGCCAATGAGAGGCGAGAGAGTTCCTCACACGCTTCAGCGATGCCGATGAGGCGGTTTCTCTCTTCATGTCCAGACTTCACATTCGTTTTGTGTTGTTTTCTGCTGGAGTTTTTCCTGGTTGTCTTCTCAGTGTGATCGGCTCTCACCGTAGATCACTCGCTCACTCTCGTCTTTCACGAGACGAAAAAACGAAAAATTCTTAAAAGCCAAACGATCTTGAAATTTCCAGACAAGATAAATTAACTAGCTTAGAATTAAGAGTGATTGTTTCAAGAAAATAAGTCGTCTTACCAAGTACGATTTTCCTCACTGGCAGATAATATTATTAATAAAAAAATAATGAATTGATTAATTTTAATTTTCTTTCTCTCCAACGAGGCAGAGGACGTGAGGAACGAGCTTGCACTGCAAAAAATGAATTCTCGACAAGCCAAAAGATGTAGAAATTTACACATTAAATCTCAGACTAGATTCATTTACTAGCTTAGAATTAAGAGTGAAAGATTAATGTGCTTGTTTCTAGTAAATAGGTCTGGTTTCAAGTCCATTTTTCTCACTGGCAGATAATTTGATCAAAATACAAAATAGTTTTGTATTCCAAAAATATCAAAAAACTAAATGAACAAGTAAAATTACTTGATTTAAGTCTTTTTAACTCATTTTGTATTTTATTTTCTCGTTTTTTTGCTGCGTGGAGAATCGCTCGACACCTTTACTGGAAAAGCAAGGCCAGTTCAGATCGCAAAAATGAATTCTTGAAGCCAAAAGATCTTGAAATGACACAATAAATCTCGTTTTTTTTTCCAGACAAGATAAGTTAACTAGCTTAGAATTAAGAGTGTTTGTTTCAAGTAAGTAGGTCTGGTTTCAAGTCGTCTTACCAAGTACGATTTTCCTCACTGGCTGATCATTTTACTTGATTTAAGTCTTTTTTTACTCATTTTGTATTTTATTTTCTCATTTTTTCAATCGACACCTTTCTTACAAAAGCAAGGCCAGTTCAGATTGGCTATTTCCAACACACATTGCGATGATGGCCAAGCTGCTTTTATTCTTTTATCACCGCAATTATTTTAATAAACAGGCCTGGAAAACCAGCGGACCTACAATCCATGAAAAGCACTTGATCAGCGGACAACATGGCCCGGGTAAACAAGGCCGGCGTGTGGCTTTTGTAATGTCCGCGCTCATTCAATACTATCGATCTCGGCAGGAATCTCAGTTTGTCATATGCAGCGCTTCCACATTCCCAGTTACACCTCCACTGGTCATAAACGCGCAGCTGGTTAATGACGGCCGCCTGTCAAGCATTGATTAAAACATTACAGCTCTAATGGAGTGTGTGGAATCGATCGCGGAGGAGAAGAGAGAGGGAAAGATCTCGCTAATCCCCCTCTCCTCTTGTTATTGTTGTTGTTCTTCTTCCTCTCATCTCGTTCTCTCTCCTGCGCCGGTCTGCCTCGTTAAAGCCCAGATGTCTGTTCAAACTGCTTTCGTTTGTCACGATTCCTCAGTCGAAATCTTTGATGTAAAGACAATACCAATACAGATTAAAGTGTGTGTGTGTGTGTGTGTGTGTGTGTGTGTGTGTGTGTGTGTGCGCGCAATATTGACTCACATATAGCACTGTTCTGAACTGTAATACTGTTATGTATATATACATAATATACATACATATACATTATATGTTATATATTTATATATATATATATATATATATACTAACTCTACGCATAACTAATGTATACGTATTTTGTGAAATTGGTCTTGAACAACTTTCGTCAGATTTTAATGTTTATACCGTTTTAAAGTTTGCAGTCACCTAGAGACGTTATTGTCTAAGAACAAAAACAGACTGTCGAGTTTCATGAAAGTTCTCTCATTCTGGCCATTCTGAGCGTTTGATTGAGCCACAAATGTGTATGTTAAATGTTTTAATCCGGCTGGCCGGAATTGAAAAAATTAAATAAAGGTCTGATTTTTTTAATATATAAATCCGGTTAATCTGTTATGAAAGTTTATTTAATTTTTTTGTGACACTTTAAAAAGCAGAACCATAAATGTAAACGTAAATGTGCATAAAAGAAATGTACTAGTGTTTTAACATTTATTTTTTAGCGGTCAGTCTTTGGAATCGGATGGCAAAAATATCAAACGTTTCTTTTTTTAGAAATTCAAATTTCTAAGAAATTAATGGAAAATGCTTCACATTTACGTTTACATTTATTTTTCGCTTGTCTTCACGTTTTAGTTTGAAATTTTTTTTTAGTTTCAGATTTTTTTGTGCGTTTCATTTTTTTTTTCGTTTAGACTTCGTTTAACTTCGGTGTGGCTCTTACTCTGATTGGCTGGTGAGAATGTGATTGACAGCTGCTTGGCCAGGAATCCTGGTTCGGCCCCCTTGTCAAATGTTACAACCCAATCAAAAAGTTTGCTCGCCCCTGTGGTAAATGCTTCAAAAATGCACACACAAATGAAGAAAATAAAACACAAAATGAGTAAAAAATCACTTTAATTGATTAAAATCATCTGCTAATGGGGTGAGAAACTTACTTGGTCAGATGGCTTGAAACAAGACCTATTTCTTGAAAAAAAAAGCAAAATAATCTTTTACTCACAATTCTAAGCCAGTTAATTTATCTAGTCTGAAAAGAAACTTTAGATTTATTGTGTCAATTCAAGATTTTTTGGGCGTGTCATGAATTCACTTTTCGCAGTGTAGTAACAGTACGAACAATTGTGTGAGATAAAAGCGACCACAATCTTTCGAACGGCAGTGCACATAATTCTAGAGCTTTTACGGTCTTACATTCACCTTGTGAATAAAATCATCCGTAGCTTCTCCAGCTCTCACGCTCGTCTCCAGGAAGTGTGTGCGTCCGTCAGCGTCACGTGACTGGTCCCAGCACTCTACGGGCCGCCAATTACACGCGGAGAAGCTGGACGCCCGCGGCTTTAACGGCCGCCTTTCAATTAAGAGCTGATTCAGGCCGACGATAACGCGCTCACTCTCTTCCCCGTCTACACAACGACTTCAATTAAGACGTTTAAGGACACGGAGACGTCTGAGACCCTGGAGACTCGGCCTTCGCTCCGGCTCACGTCTGCCTCACCTTCTGCCTGCCTTTCCCGGGAATTAAAGGTGTGTGTGTTTCGGGCTGTCGTCAGTTTCCGAGATTACACGCGCTTTTACATTTTGTCGTGTCAGAGGCAGAAATGACGTTCTGGATCTTCTCAGCCGAGGAATAAGAAACGAGCCGATTAGTCGTCGTTTGTGTTTGTTGGCGATCCGGCAGACGCTCCACGTTTTGACCATGGGAAACGCACGTGCGGGAAATTGATGTAACGATCTTATCAAGCCGCAGATCTCTCCTTTGATCTCTCACGACTGCCACCGCTACTAATGGAGTGCAAACAGCTTGTGCGATTCTAGTGTACGTCTGCTAATCAAAGCCGCGACTTCTCCACCTGTCAACCGCCAGTCCGAGCACACGCTTTATTAGCGGCGGTAAACGCATCCTCGACGTCTTCGTTTGTCAATGCCGATCGGTAAAAACATAAGCGTCTTCTTTCTTGTATTGTCGCTTTGGCTTTGTTTTTTCCCGTCGTTAAAAGAAAGAGTAGAGGATAGTTTTGGCTCCAGCGTCCCGGTGAGATGAAAGTCCAATTATCTCCACAAACGAAAGGAGAAACCTTAATTAGGATCAAACCACATCTGCGTGAGGGGAATGTGCAGAGTGGAGGAGTTTCCTCAGCGAAGGGAAGGGTTGATGGAGAGATGAAGGGATCGTTTGGTCTGGACTGGGCTCAGGTCAAGGTGTGTCAGTCGCTTCCCAGTCACACGGACCCTGAGAAAAGCCAACGCCGCCGCTTTGATCCGCTGGTGCCAGCAGGGGGCGGCTGACAGAACACACTCGCTCTATCTCCTCTGCCCAGCAACACGCCGCACTGCTAATTCACTTCCTCCCCATTTTCCCCCAATTATTAGTCATTATAAATTAGTTACGGAAACTCTGCCAGACAAAAACAAGAGGAGTTTGGCTCCGTTGATTCTTCGAAAAACCTTTTTTCCATCTGCTTTTTATTCCGGCCTGTACAGCCGGATCCTGTCTGACACGCCACTTCACGTGATATATTTAAAGCTTCGAGTGTGTTCAAGTGCTATTTGTCTGTCTGTTATTCCTTTTTAGGAAAGGGTTAGGGTTAGGACTTTGGAATAATTCTTTTTAGGGTTAGGGTTGTGTAATAATTCTTTATGGGGTTAGGGTTTGGGAATATAGTGGGTTAGGGTTAGGGTACGCTGAGCATCGTTACATGCAATTCGTCTAATCCGTACCATGAGTTTGTGAATTCAGATAAACATTTTTTTTTAGAAGTGATAGACTATTGTTAATAAATGTAATATAATCATATTACAAAGTGGTTGTTTAAATTGCCCATTGGCGATTGTTTATAAAGGTACAGTATATATAATAATACAACGGACATTCTCACATGAACGGTGACCGCCATCTTGAAATGATGTCACACAAACACGGAACCAACGTCATCGGAATAATGTTCCGCCCGGACCATATAGAGTGTAACACCCAAAGATTAGCACACTTGCATTGAATTTCTATCCGCTTATTTGCAAGTATTATGTGGGGGAAATGAGTTTTGTGTTAGTGGGTTTGAAACTGCGGCTCTATTTATACCAAAGCCAGACGCTCAGAAGCCATTCTAGGAGAATACCAGCTCATTTCATATTTTGGTAGCAATACATTTGAAACTAGCCAGTGCTTTTGTTGTTGTTTTTTGTTTATTTGATGTGCTTGAGGATTAAACAACTGTTTTTTTTACACTTCTGGACTCTCATTCATGACCGTAAGACCAAGACGCGCTCGTTTCGTATAGCGGATTTTTTTTCGCAACTCGGGACGACATTTTCGCGGCTATGCATTTCGTTACTCTGGTTTTTCGTTACATTCGTAAGTCGGGGTACCACGGTAATTCTGAATAGGGTTAGGGAATAATTATTTATAGGGTTAGGGAATTCTTTTTAGGGTTAGGGTTAGGATTAGGGAATGATTCTTAATAGGGTTAGGATTAAGGAATAATTACTATTAGGGTTAGGATTAGGGAAAAATTCTTAATACCGTTAAAGTTAGGGAATAATTGTTAATAAGGTTAGAATTAGGGAATACTTATTTATAGGGTTAGGGTTAGAATCGGGGAAAATTCTTCTTAGGGTTAGGGAAGAATTCTTTATAAGGTGAAAGTTAGGATTAGGGAATGATTATTTTTAGGGAAAGGATTAGGGAAAATTACTGTTAAATACTGTTATAGTTAATAATATAGTGTTATAGGGAATAATTCTTATGGGGGTTAGAGTTAGGAAATCATTCTTAAATGGGTTAGGGTTAGGATCAGGGAAAAATTCTTGTTAGGGTTAGGGAATAACTCTTAATAGACTGAAACCCCTCGAGTCCAGCAAGCAGGTGTTCATCTCGATCACGACTGGTGAACCGCCATCTTGTTTCCCTGCGCCGCTGGCTGTCGGGAGGGAGGATGGAAGCGTCGCATGCCTTCCATCCCAAGCAGAGGATTAAGGCAAACCCCGAGCTTACCTGTGGCTTTGGAATGCGTCTCTGATATCAGGCGGCATCTGAATAATGCGCTGGCACCTTCGCCACATTGTGTCGTGTTGCGCCGCCGCAGCTAAATATTCACCGACGTTTCCTCTGAAACCAAAGGGGGATTATGTAGAAGCTCCGTCACAGCATTACTGTAAAATCTGTGCACATCTGCGCTGAAATGATTCGGGCCTTTTGCTCGTCTCGGTTTGGCCGAACACTTTCTCGCGTGTTTGGTTCCCACACGCAATAAGTGTTGAAACATGTAATAGGTCATTTTAAATGTAGTTTTTAATGTAACTAAATAATTGCCCAAAAAAATTGCAATCGCAATATTGTTTCTAAAAAATCGCAATTATGATTTTGGGCAAAATGGCACAGCCCTAGCGTCACCGCTATTGTCTTTTTACTAATTTGGTGTAAAAAGTATCGTGATACGTGCGAGAAATACAGGCGTAAAATCTCAAAGCCTCTGCATGTCGATGTGGATCTGGTGCAAACATGTGAGGAGGCGTGGCTCAGCGGGTCACGTGACGCGGCGCCGAGGCCCGTGGGAGAGTTCGACAGTCTTGCGACGTGCCACCGATAGCTAGCGGCTACGTTACCGACGCCGTTTTTTTTATCATTTTTTGAACGTGACAGCACAATGCCACCTACTGCTGTGATGGTGCATTTTAAAGCGTGCGCGGCATCAATAAATAATGCGCGGAACCGCGGAGCGCTGCGCGTAATCAGCCCCAGTGCGCCGCTGCACCAAAACAACAGCATCCGCGGCTTGATCCGCCATCTAACTAACATGCCACTTTAAGCGCCACAATTACCTCTAACAATCGGCCCCATAGCGGCATCTGCGCGGCCACCTCCACTTCCTGCTGCGTCGCGCCAGTCTCCAGCCCGGCTCAGATGGATAAATCTGCTACGATTCGGCCTTCCCGACGTGTGCGTTTCGTGGCATATGCAGAGATGCTCGTGTGTCTTTAGCTTTGTGTAGATGCTGGGAGTTGTAATTATTCATGGTGTCGTTCTGCACAACACTGACGGCTGATGATAGCGTCTTTGCGCTGGTCTCGGTCTAAAAAAAGCGCTTTTTAAATGAGCTTGAACTTGATGTAGCAGTGCTTTTACAGAAGTTGATCTCGCTTGAGGAATGTCGGCATTTCTGTGAGCACCTGCACCGTATTTACATGAATGAAAGCACAGCCCACCTTCTGATTTTTTTGGGCACAGATTAAAAAAAAAATCCCATTATTAAGCAAACATAAGCACCTCCTTACTTGCTTGGTGTTCGGATTTTCCAGAAACCTAAATACTTATTTTTAACAAATCTAACTTGTGACTCTTTAACTTGAATAATATATGAAAAACAGAAACGTTAAATATTTATTTCCAAGTGTAGTAAAGTATATCTCCAGTGGGGGGGTGCTAAGATTACACTTCCTATGTCCATAAATGGATGTTTTATGGTTTTCACACTGTGTGGACTAGTTCACGCACAGCTCACTGTATTTATTTGTATTTTTCTGTCATTTAGCCACATTTTTCTGGTATTCACATTTGTTATTTATATATACTTGAGGTAGTTGTTACGGTCCTGCAGCTGGAATGCGTAACTGGACTAATCACGCACCTGTAGCACCTGTAGCTAATCACGCACCTGTAGCTAATCACCCTCCGAGACAGGTGTGCCTCATTACCGAGGTCCTCATAAGCAGTAGTGGAGGAGTAGTGGAGGAGTCACTCGCTGCCGGTCAAACTTGGTTATGATTAGTTAGAGAACCAACGTCGTTGTGTCGTTTGAGTTCTTCGTCGTCTTCTTCTGGATCTTCTGAGTTCATCATTAAAAACCTTGTTTTTTTAATAAGTGGGAACTTATATTTCCGTGCATGTTTAAAATATGTGCATATAAGCACCCCGAGTTTATTTACATAGCTCTTATCTCAGTCCCAGACCAACTCAAAGCCACTATGTGGAATTAAAACAACGTTACACATACAGTGGGATGTCAGGTGACATGCAGTATGACGAGATGACAAGACAAACCTTTACTTTTCTTGCTGTGGGGAAATTCAATGGTTATGACAGCTACAAAACACCAGCTAGCTGCCAAGGGATTGAAAACTGAAAGAGTGCAAAAATGGACTCAGTGAATCGTGGAATAACGAGAATAAAGTATTAACTACCTGTTTGTTAGTCCCTGTGACACTTAGCGTCTTTGCGTTGGTCTCGGACTAAGAAAAGCGCTATATAAATGAACTTGAACTGGTGTGTGGGGTGTGTTCTTTGGCAATGCTTCTCTCTCATCCAGCTATATACGGAAGTGGCATTGCCGTTCTGACTGGAGTTGCTGTGGGAGTCACACTGGGCATCTTCTTTGAAGCGTTTCCTCCGTGTGAGGTGTCTGTTTGACTGCTGGAAGATCAGCGCTTTCTCTCACCGTTCTCTTGAAGTACAGAGAACTTTCGGTGTTGGTGGAGCTCAAAGCCACTGAAGCCTCTTTTTAGAGTTTTTTTTTTGGCTCTCTATCTCTAACGTAACCGTGACACCCAGAACAATCTAGTCTGCAAGGTCGAGAGACTTGAGAGGAACTCGCCGCTGCCACTCATTTCTGATGATGACGGCACAAGGGAACAACAATGTCAGCACTGATGCGCCACCTGCGGCTCGACCTTGCTGAGGGACAACATCTGTTTGCTCAACAGGCCCATTTTGCGTAAATGGTGAGACTTCTGAGCTGTGTCCTCACACCTGCTCCGTCTAGTCTGAAAGCAGATGAAGGGCCTCGGCTCAGGGAAGCTTCTCTCCGGTGAGCTGAAGCAGGCGGAGCAGTCTCTGAGCTTGGGTTGATGCAAGCAAACGGAGGATCAAGAGTTGAACGTTCAAGTTCTGAGCGTTTGTAAGGTGCTTTTCCAGAGAGTAGCAGACGATTATACTTAAGTAAAAGTACAGATACGTGCTGTATAAGTTACTCCAATACAAGTCAAAAGTCACCACTATATTAAAAAAGATTTGAGTCAAAGTAGCAAAGTATCGAATTTGAAAAGAACTTAAGTATTTTACTCACACTAAATTTAGGCAAAAGAAATGTGAAAAATGTCTCTTCATTTAGTTTTTTTTTTCTAATACAGAAACTAATCCATGTTTCAAAAATGGTAAAACTAATTTAGAAAAGAACAAAAAGTCTGTCTCAATTAAACTCGAATGTGCAAAATAAATCAACAAAATCCCATACAATAAAATCCTGGTTAAATATTCACGTCTATTCACGACAGATGGCAAAATCACCTCGTTCACCCAAGAAATAAACAATAAAAATCGATTATGGTTTGTCGCGCACAATCAAAATGTAACGAGTAACGGTAAGTGTCAATTCAAATGTAGTGGAGTGAAAAGTACAGTTACTCAGTCACAAATGCAGTGGAGTAGAGAGTAAAAGTTGCTTCTATTTTTGATATATTTTAAAATATTTGATATATTTTAGCCAAAAAGTCAAAGTGCACGTGTGAACATGTAGGAGAATTGTTGCTTTTTATTCATGTGATTGTCTGGCTATGATTGGTGGTTGGTGGCTATGATTATCACTATGAGTAAGACAAAGACCGTGTGGAGCTCTACCGTTGCTCTCATTGGTTTATGGATGAATCGTAGTGGATGAATCTGCTTTATAATATCAAAGAATGCAGGTTGTATCTAACCTAATTCAGACCTGAGGACATTGAACACTTTTCTCTGGTTTCTGTTGAGAATCGTAAAACAGAAAACTATTCTGATGATGATTGACTTGAGCACACACACTTTCACATCTCCACTCTCGGGACGTTCCAACCTGCTGCTTTAAATGTGAGGTGATGTACCGTATTCAGGCCAATATAAGCACTCTTTTTGTTCCAATTTTTGCTAAAAATAACTTGGGAGTTGCTTATATGCACATGTATGGGCAACCTAAAGCCGTGGTGTTGGGGGCATGTGGCGTTCCGTGTCTTGCTCAAAGGGATTCCCTTAACCTCGTGTCAGTAATCCCAGACTTTACCTCGAGCTTGATATTTCTTCTAGTTTCCCTGGTCGGCCTTGAGACATGGTCCTTCTCGGGTCTTCCGCTAATCCTCTTCTCTGAGGGACAACTGCTTGTTTTGAAAGCATTCGATAAAGATGCTCGAAACCACCTCATCTGTCATCAGACTTTATTGTTCGAGAAGAAGAGAGCTTTGAAGTTCCTTCTCTTGACACTTATTTTTACCCAGTGTCAACCTGGTAAACAAACCAGTACGGGCCTTATCTACCTGTCACGTTCAATGGTTCACGCACCCGTTAACAACAGCGCAGGATGATTGGACGCCTCTGCTTGAGAGCAAACCACCTTCCCAGTTGAAGAGGTTCTTCTGCTGCAGCGATGGCCTAGGGCTTGCGGTCAGCTTAGCTCTTTCTCGGCCGGGGTTCGGGTAGCTCCACGTTGAGTCTGAGATCCCGCAGCAAGTCCTTTGTTTCATCGAGCAAGGCGGTTTGTGCTCAGCTTTAAGAGCGTCTCGCAGTGGTGTGTGAGTCTTGCACGACATTGATTTGGCCGTCCACGGGGAAGGATAGCGGGTCTGAAATAACTAAAATAGCACCATTTCTGGATCCCGCTGTGGCCGCTGCATCTTCCCGCCCCGTCAACTGGAACTGGAAGAGTCTGGTCTACTTATTTAAACATGCAATCCACCACTCGCCTTTCAGGGGTCTTGACCCCCCGAGCCGTGTTGCGTAGGGAGCGGTTCAGTATTCATGCTCTTTGTTCTTTTTTATAAAGCACTTTTCACATTCTGAGATCGTCCCCAAACAGCTGTACAGAACATTCCGGGGTTGTTGAGTGGTATCCATTGCTCGATGACATATCTGACCTGTGAGCAGAAGGGACGGAGGTTAGGAAAACAGAACACTCTGACGGAGGGTGAGAGGAAATAAACCTTTTTTTTAAATGGTAAATGCTGGATATACAATGTCTGTCACTTTAAAGGCCTTCAGTGACTCCGTTCTCTTAATCAATAACACAAAAAGACATTCACCACTTGTGGGCTAAACAAGAGTCCAGTGTCTCGTGAACACTTTGCTTATTAAAAAAAAAACGCAAAAATATAACGAGGAGTGTTAAAAAAATTCCTTCTAAAGCAAACGAATAGTTCATCTCGCGTTGACGGAACCACACAATGCTGGAATTAATTTAACATACAAGATACAATGAATAAAACAACATTGTTAAATATTTTACGACAAGTACTATAAAGTAATATAAAGTATTGGCCTAAAGTTTGGCTCAAATAACTCCCATAAAGCCGTGTGGCGGTGAAAAGCCCATATATGGTGATAGCGAGGTTGCTAATTGGAGCAGCCAAACATCTGAAGGTGTTTATCGTGATTGGGCCACTGGTCCGAGTTATAATTTACGGATGGATGGTGATCAAGTATCATCATCTCTACTCGTGTGTGTTGAGACTTTCCAACACAGTGGAAAGGTTTAATCAGGTCAACTCTCTAGTCAAAGAGCCTCCAGGGTCAGGGTCAGCTGGTGGTCTCCACATAATTCATGTATGTGTTATGATCGGTCAAAGGGACAATTAAATCAAAGGCAGCGTGGCCTAGATCGCTGTAGGAGCCGCTGGATGATGCACTGCCCCTGATTTCTGGTTTTATTTCAGCCAGGATTATTAGCGAGCTGAAGACCCTTTGGTTCAGACCGTTTCACGCCAGGCGCGCAGCATGATTACCCCTTATTCAGGCTTCACAGCGAACCCCCGCGCGCTTTATTTGCGCTCAACCGTTCAAGCGCGGATTACGGATTCGGGAAATTTCCTAACGTGAGGCGAGTTTTTCCCACACAGCCTCGCTTTAAACCGGGTTTGTGAGGGTTGGAAGGAAAACTGTGCACACGCGCACTAACGAAGGCGCGGTGACTGTTGCGTGTTGTCACTTCTATTTTGATCCTCTCGATTCTGTAGTGCGCAGGTGGGGGAGGCCAAAACTTTCTGAGAAAAGTGTGAGCGCCGGTCATTATTCCCATTTGCTAAACATTCGATAACAAGAAGCCGTCCGGCGTCCCCCCGTGTGCCATTTCAAACGGCGAATCCCCAGAAGTGTGTAAAGCAACACGACACCCACACAGACCTCGCTGTTTTTTCTTCTAATGAGTGCCGGCATGTCAACCAAACTGAAAAAAAGTCAAGCCAAAGTAGATCATTTAGAGTCGGCCGTCTCTTCTCGGCCTGACTCCTCTTTAATCTTGCCGTAACCGTATGGGACTCGAGCCTCTCATTACGTCGGCACCCCACCGCGTCCAGTTTGTGGCAGTAGATCCGGCCGCGTTCCATCCAGTCACTTTTGTCTTATCGAGTAAGACTGCAGTCCAGTGCTTTCCGAGACCACAGGGTCTGGGCAAAAAACATACTTGAGGTGAAAATGGAGGACGAGAGCAGAAAGGAGCCGGCAGACGCTCCCGGATCAATGCTGTTGATGAGATGCCACTGTATTTAGCCACATGCTACGGCTGCGTAGACACTTCCATTAACTAGTCTGCATCGTTTACTGTCCAGGAAAATGTTATTTTTGGCCAAGCTCCTTGGATCCCCAGAATTACTACCAGAATCAGTCTTGAAGGTCAAACCTTTACATTTTATGTTTTATGTACATTTACTTTACTTTACCATACTTTTATTTTACTTTTAATCTACTCTTTTCTACATTACTCTACTTTACGTTTCTTTTCTTCACTCTTTACTTTCTCTTTACCATACTTTATCTAAATCTACTCTACTCCTACTCGATTCTACTCTACTCTACTTTACTCTACCCTACTCTTACTCTACTCTACTCTACTTTACCCTACTCTACTCCTACTCTACTCTACCCTACGCATACTCTTACTCCTACTCTGCTTTACTTTACTCTACTTTACTCTACTCTACTCTACTCTACTTCTACTCCACTCTACCCTACTCTACTCTACACCTACTGTACTCTACTACTCTACTCTACTCTACTCTACACTACTCTACTCCTACTCGTGTCCTACTCTACTCTACTCTACTCCACCTATACTCTACTTCTACTTTACACTACTCTTCTCTACTATACTTTACTCTACTTCTACTCTACTTCTACTCTACTCTACTCTACTCTACTCTACTCTACTCTACTCTACTCTACTCTACACCTACTGTACTCTACTCTACTCTACTCCTCCTATACTCTATTTCTACTTTACACTACTCTTCGCTACTCTACTATACTTTACTCTATTCTACTCTACTCTACTCCTACTCTACTCTACTCCACTCCACTCCACTCCTACTTCTACTTCTACTCCTACTCCTACTCTTGAACCAGAGACTTGAGGGAGAGGCTGCAGTACCAGAATCAGTCTTGAATGTCAAACATTTACATTATATTTCAGCAGAAATTGATATCCAGTGTAAGGAGACAAGCAGCCTGACTAATGTTGTCTGTAGTTGTTCATCTTAAGGCCTCTTCTCCTTTTCTCCTGAGTGTTTGTAAGCATGGCGGTGGACTGTGTTCTGGCAGCGGTACTGTAAACTTGTTCCATCTAGAATTCATCTGAATATGTTCTTGTGACACGAGGATCATTTTTAGCTGGTTCTCGGGGCTTTGATTATGTGTTAGAGATAAATCAGTCAAAAAATGTCAGATTTGTTTTACGATGAAACGCAAGGAGAACAAACAGAAGACGCGTTCTTTAAAGTTAATAGCGGCGGGATGCTGTCCGCACTGACTGGAATTGACTGGCGACGCGATTCGACAGATGTATTACGCGGGGACACATCAGAAACAAATATTTTCATCCTTTTTATTTTCGGGCAGTTTTTCCTCCACCAAAAACTCTCCTTTTTCTCCTCCGTAGCCACTTTTTCTCTCCACACGGACATGCTGACACTTAAGCGCACTCACACAAAAGAAAAAGTGACACGGCGCTAGTCGTCTCATCGGAGAGCCGTTTCCAGGGCAGCCTCCAAACCGCCGGCTTGCTCAGGAAGACGACAAGCGAGGGAGACGGAGTCAGGGGAAAGTAGTTTTTCCTTCCCTGTCACAGAAGTGGAACTTTTTCATGCTCTTTTGCAATGACACCAGGAAGCAGCTCCTGTCACGTCCTGCCGCTCCACTGAGTTCTGGCTCCTGTATTCTACAACTTCGACAAATACAGGTACAAGAATTCATTGCTTTGGATCAAATGGCGTTTTTTTTTTCTTTTTCCGACAAATGAGTGCAAACTGTAAAGTTTCACCGGACTGAAAATGACGAGTTTGATTTTCACATTTACTTTTATTTTAATTACAACGACATTAACGACGACGTTTTAAGACACTTTTGATACTATTTATTTTGTTGCGCAATATTCGAACACACCTGCTAATAAAAACAAAGTGAGCATTAATTAAGTGGTGTGTATGTATATATACATCCTCATCTAATACGTTTATCTTTAATACCTAATAATATTTAATACCTTTGTGGTTGTAGTAAGTAGATACGTGTGTGCATTAATTTGAACTGGGACGGCCTCACAACGCAGGCACTCCGAATAATACGATTCTCGTTAGCAATTTCAAGTTCAAGTTCGTTTGTATAGCGCTTTTCTTAGTCCGAGACCAACGCAAAGACGCCAACGGATCTACAATTTGCGCAATTACCCTGAATAGAAAACCAACACGTCAAGTTGTGTGTGTGTGTGTGTGTGTTGGTGTGTGTGTGTGTGTGTGCGTGTGGAGTCATTTTCTCTTTCTGCAGTGATTTGCTCGACGTAGATAGAGTAATCTCCGCTTCCTGACATTTTGAAGTGTCAGTGTGGATCGTCTGGTGGGACGGTGGTACACTGCTCTGGATTTTTTGGGGACGAGTCGTGATGGAGTGGGATTAAGATTTTCCTTCTGGCCTAAATTCCTGACAGCATCTTTGCAGACACTAAGACAGTTAAGCTCCTCACCGGGGCATCACACACACACACACACACACACATCTAAGGATAAATAAAGGGCCGGGTACGACACACACTCTTCCTCCCCACTGCGCGGCGCTTTGCTTCAGGTGCGGATTAGCCTGGTCAGCCGCCGCTTTCTTTCCCCTCGTCTGTCCTTGTTCATCTCTCTCTCTCTCTCTCTCTCTCTCCGTTTCACATCATCCCGTTTCATCCACTTAGCATCTGCCCGAATGTGTTAGACATGCTCGCGAGCCTCCTGCCGCTCCAGCCAATGGGGTTCTGCCGTCCTGCTGTCGCCGTTTAGCGCGGTGAGAACTACGTCAAGTATGTGCATATTTAATTTTTTTTATTATTAAATGAAATTAAAAAAAAAAAACAAAATGAGTAAAAAAAAAAAAAAAAAGAGACGAAAATCAAGTGAAATGATCTGCCAATGGGGTGAGAAACTGTTACTTGGCGAGACGAATTGACACGAGCTATTTTCTTGAAACTTGAAACAATAACTAATTAATCTAATTAATAACTAGTTAATTAGACACAAACTAATTGATCTTTTACTCTTAATTCCTAGCTAGTTCATTCATCTAGTCTGAAGAAAAAACTCGATTTGTTGTGTCATTTCGAGATGTTTTGGCCGGTCGAGAATCGTTTTTCTGCCGTGTGTGATGTAGACGATCTCAGGTTTGCAATCCGATCCAAAAAAAAAGAAATGTCTCGATGTGGTGATGTTGGCATTTGTTTGTAAAGTGTGAGTTTGTGATATGATTAATGCCATCAGTCCGTGTTTGTCTGTACAGAATATCGTTTTTTATTTCCGTAAAGAGGCTTGGCAGGTGCCGGACTCCCTGTCGTGGCGTGTTGCCGTGGAAACCGTCTTCAGTGTTTGTTTAGTCGCTGTTTTGCTGTCAGTTTTGCGTTCAGGTGAGCGAATGAAACGC
>MU204351.1:331351-347891 GCA_017309775.1 Paedocypris sp. Pulau Singkep
GAGCTAATGCTAAAGCTATTAATGTGGATAACGATCCTCCGCACTCGGGAGTTTCACACGTGGGTTGCATTTGTGTTGTTTTAGAATTTTTGGTAGCACTTTGTAATAACTACACCTTATTTTTTAATAAATTCTGATTAATTAGGCGTGAGCTTTACTTAGTAACACATTTGTTGACTTGCACGTTTTCAGCAGTGTAATAGTTACACGAGTCGTGTTTCTTTTCTGTGATTTAGTTTAGTTTACAGTGTTACAGTCTTTGATCTATAATGAATCGCTTCACTTCTGTATCTCTGCGTCTTGACATACATTTGGTTTCCACAGCTCAACAGGACTTCTGCGTTTTCTTCAACATGAATTAATACTTAATAAACCATTAACAGCTTTCACTTTAGAAGAGGTCACAGAAAAACTTATATACGTTTCTAAACTCTTCATGATTTACTGTATGAGCCAATCACGTGTATGTTAATTATTATGTTGTTGAAAATGAATAAAGTTGTAGTTCACGAGTAGTTAATGCTAAACAAGGTGTAGTTATCATAAAGTGCGACCGAATTTCAATTTCTACTTTTTTTTTTTTTTTCAAATGTTTTTACAATTTGAGATGCGTTTAAAATTGTTGCTATACACACACAAAATATACATTATTTATATATTTTATATTTTATAGTTTTTTTCAGTATTTCATTCTATATTTCTGTAAATTGTGTCCACGTTGTTTTTTCATCAGATGATGGTCGTAATCTCTCCGACACTTTTTCTACACTCGACAATCCCAATCTGTACAGCGGCGTATAATTAATTCATTAGTTTGTGTTCTGAATTTCCGAGTCTGGTCCTGGCAGGCCGAAGCAGGTCACGCTGTCAGAATAACACTCCTCGCTCACTTTCGCCAATTAAATTTTAAGCAGCGCTGGCGCGGGCACTGTTGGTTTTTGCGAGTGTCTGGCTGATGCTCTGGGGAGGCGGCGCTTGTCTGAGGAGACCTGAACAAGTGAGGTTAAACCGTGTCGTCCTCCGCACGCCTCATCTGCTCTGACAGGGGACGGGGGCGTGGCCCGTCACATTCATTACGGCAATAATCACTCAGTGGGTCAGCAGCCTCACGCTCCACTGTAGGAGTCACTGCCGCGCACAATTCACACACAACCACTGCGTGTAGGAAAGAACACTGCTTATTAAAAGAAATATATTTATATAGATTAGAAGCGTGTAAATGTATATATTTATTAAAAAAAAAAAATAAAAAAAAAAACTATTTATATATTATATATATCAAATCAAATCAGCTTTATTTATTTAGCACTTATACACAACCAATGCCAGTCCAACAGAAAAAGACAGAAGATCAGAAACACATGAAGTAAACAGTATGTAAAAGAATAAATAAATACATTATATATATATATATATATATATATATATATATATATATATATATATATATATATATTAGGGCTGTCAATGTAAACTAGTTAACGCATGTGATTAATTTTAAGTGCACTTATTTTAAGTGTTAATCGAGTGAATTTTTTTTAACGTCATTAATCACAGTTTTTTTCACTTTCGGTTTGGTGAAAATGCAATGAATAGAGCCAGAGAGCCGCGCTAGTGTCACCCAGGTGTGGCTCATTATGATCAGAAGCTCAGAGTGATTACTTTGCTCCTAAATTGCTGTTTAAAAAAGCAGCAGGTGAAAGTGTTTAATGACAGACACTTGCTCGTCTCATCATCTCCAGGTGTTTTGAATGTTCTTGTTAAAACTGAGACTCGACCTTATTTAGACGTTTCAACTGCAAATACGTAACGTGTTCGTCAAATCTCTGTTCAACAAGCTGTCACTGTAGATTGATAGGGATTAGATAAAGACAATACTGTATTTACTTACTCTTATAGTTAAAAACAGACATTCTAAGCTTTGTGTCATTTCTTTATGTACATTCTAAGACATATGTTTCATGTTAGAGTGATAAGTATTTATTAAGTTATTTTGTTTTCAGCTGACAAAAAGAAGGCAAAACGTGCTTCAAGTTTTTGTTTTATTATTATTATTATTTATTTATTTATTATTTCCAAACGTTTATTTGAATAGTGTAACGTGATGTTGGGTGATGCAACTTTTGCCAGTTGTGTGATATATTGCGCGACTCTTGTGACACTGGAACATTGTGGCTTATTTTTCAATTTCATTCGTCACACGTTCTATAATTTAACCTCCGTGTACTGGCCTGAAACCAGCGTGACGCGTCGTGTGTGTGTGTGTGTGCGCGTGAGTGTGTGTGAGTGTGTGAGTGTGTGAATGTGCAAGAATCGTTTAATACTTTGTGTCTTTCATTTCCTGCGTGATGACAGGCTTAACGTGAGTGGCCACATGACTATTGTTATTTACAATAAGTATTTATAGTTATAATAATAAATAAATAATTATTTATAATATTATAATATTATTTATAAATATAAATAATTATAATAGTAAAGAACAAGCTAATCCCCTGCAAGCAAGTGGTTTTTCTATATGAAAATTATATATATAAATATATATATTGTAGAAGTAGTTCAAAATTACACACACACACACATCGCAACAAAAAAATAAACAATACATTATTTTCTTGTTGCAGTGTGTGTGTGTGTGTGTGTGTGTGTGTGTGTAATTTTGAACTACTTCTACGATCATAAAAATATTGTTCTTGTTGTTAGTTTAGATTATTTCGAGGTGCTACATTTTATTTTACTCTAGTCTCACATTATTATTTAGTTCAAGACATGTTTTTCACATCTTCATTAGTGTGTGTGTGTGTGTGTGTGTAGGCGTTTAGGTCACTGTTGGGCCCCACTTTTTTTTGTTAAAACTATACATATAGAAAGTCTTTTAGTGTTGTTTTACTTTTTTCTTTGTTTTTAACTTTTGATGCGTTTGATTCGGATACAACGTATTTGCAAAGTTATTATATATATATATAGTTATAGTTATTATCCCAGCAGCCACGTGTATCATGAATAACAGCTGATCGTGTATCATGATTATTTGTATAGTTGTATCTTGATTATTATTTATCGATTGTGCGCCTCTACATGGACAGAAAGACAGACAGGTTTTTGTCTTTAATAGTTTTTAAAAGTTTTTAACCCACAACACTCAGACAAAATGACACAATATAGTACAAACGATACAAGACGTTGAAAGCGCAAATGTGATTTTACACACAAGGCCATTTTTTACTCTAATTACTGACTCATTTAGCAATTCTTTGTTCATAAAATTCATATTTACCCAAACTAAGTTGTACATTTTTTTTGTATGTCAGATTTTTCATTCGTGCAAGTGAAACAGTGTAATGTATTAAAGTGTGTGTGTGTGTGTGTGTGTGTGTGTGTGTGTGTGTGTGTGTTCATGTTTGCTTGAAATACACGAAATGTGGGCCTGGATGAAAATCAAATTGTGAAAAATTTTATAATAATAAAATATTTTATAATAATAGAAATAATATATGAGTAATATTAAAAAATTAATACATAAATAAAAAAGAACGTTTATTTTTAACACACTTTCCATTATAAAATATCAAAGTGCTGACACAATACATATATATATAGTTTTTTCTTTATTCATCTTAGTAAATATTAAAATGTAAAACACTATTGCGCTGTAAACAAATATAATTTACACTGTTAATTGGGAAAAGTTGTTGACATAAAACACATCACGACAACGTGTGTGTCTGTGTGTGTGTGTGTGAGCCACACATTTTCCGTGTTTCTTTTTTGTTTTATTTAGAAAAAACCTGCCCCACCTTATTGACCCCCACACACACACACACACACACACACACACACACAGACACAGACACACACACACACACACACACATGCGCAGTCAAAACACAAAAGTACACTTAGCGACACGCTTTTACGCGCTGATGCACACACACACACACACACTATCTCTCACACACACACACACACACACACACACACACACACACACACACACACACACACACACAGTGTTGGGGACATCTGGAGTGTTTCTGCCTGAGTGACGTCAGATTTCCAGCGTGACTGAGTCTGTAAGAGCCGAGAGGAGGACGAGTGTTCCCTTCTTCAGTCTTTCACTCCGTCTCTGAGCTTTTACTCGACTGTGTGTAATAATCCCGTGTGACGCGTTACTAACTTACTGAAACCCTTTAATGTCTCGACCTGATTAACACACGAGCTGCTGATCCAACACACACTGTCACCTTCAGTTATATTACTGTGGATGAACTGCATCTCTCTCTCTCTCTCTCTTTCTCTCTCTCTCTCTCTCTCTCTCTCTCTCTCTCTCTCTCTCTCTCTCTCTTTCTCTCTCTCTCTCTCTCTCTCTCTCTCTCTCTCTCTCTCTCTCTCTCTCTCTCTCTCTCTCTCTCTCTCTCTCTCTCTCTCTCTCTCTCTCTCTCTCTCTTTCTCTCTCTCCGTCTCTCTCTCTTCTCTTTCTCACTCTATCTCTCTTTCACTCTCTCTCTTTCTCTTTTTATATCAAGTTCAAGTTTATATTTATATAGCGTTTTTCTTAGTCCGAGACGCAAAGACGCTATGTGAAAAAGTGTTTAAAAAGAAAAATGTCCATTCTTAATATGAGTTCAAAAAATTTGGGGGGAAAAAATGCATCTGTCTCTCACTCTCTCTCTTTCACTCTGTCTCTTTCTCTTTCTATATGTGTCTCTCTTTTTTTCTCCCTTTTCTCTCTGTCTCTCTCTTTTCCTCTCTCTTCTTTTTCTCCCTTTTTCTCCCTTTTTCGCTGTCTCTCTCTCTCTCTCTTTCTCTCTCTCTCTCTCTCTCTCTCTCTCTCTCTCTCTCTCTCTCTCTCTCTCTCTCTCTCTCTCTCTCTCTCTCTCTCTCTCTCACACACACACACACACACGTTTTTCTTCTAGAGAAGTGAGTAAAGCGATGCACAGAGATCATCATCATCATCATCATGTTCCAGCTGTAAACAGGTGTTTCCATCGACCGGTCACTGATGGTATGTTTGCTCCTAATGGCTTGACCTTTGACCTGGTGAGCTGGTGCACTGCTGACACGCCCGCCCCGCCCCCTAAGAGCCTGATTGGTTATCACATGTCTCGGAAGCAACAAGGCCTGAGAGGAATGAAGATGGGATCCTTTCAGAACGTCATTAAAAAACCATTATTGTCTCACTTTGACCTTTCTTTGAGTAACCAGGCTTCTGTGCTTAATTTGCCATTCATAATTGATGGAGAGACGTCCACATCGGGAGAAAACTTCCCCTCCGTCTCCATCCGTCACTCGCAGCATCAGGACCGATTCCACTGTGAGATTTAGTTCCTCGTGATTTGGACAATTAACCTTTCTGTTTTACACAGAATAACCACTTTGAATTAACCCACGCTGCGTTTCAGCGCTCAGCAGACAGTGATGACGAGGTTTAGATGTGGAATTACAGAATAAAGCTGTAGTGGAATTAACTGCCGTTCTGACACGATTTTCTTTTTTAACTGACTCTTTTTCCTCGTTTTGAACACAGATGAACAATGGACATTATTTTTTTTTTAAAGACTCTTTTTCAATTTTTTTCCTAATTACGCGTAGCGACTAAGAATATAGTTCTGTATAAATAAAACTTAAACTTGAACTTACAGTACAATCGAATACTCTTTTAATATAAAATCAATATGTTGTATTTGGTTTGTAAAATGTCTAGAGAAGCAAATTGAAGGATTTCGATATATAATGTATTTATTTTGTTTCAATATCAATCAATTTGTCACGTGTGTGTTTGTGAAAGAGACTAAATTGTACTGTATAATCATTTAATACATGTATTAAGACCATAGTTTTAAAAATATATTTTTAATGCTTTTACAAATCACAATTAACAATAAATTTCACAATGTTTTTCTTTTTTAACTGACTCTTTTTCCTCAGTTTGATCACAGATGATTATTTTGTTTAAAGACTTTTTTTTTTTCTATTTACACATAGTGACTAGGAATATAGTCCTATATAAATAAACTTACTGTACAATTGTGTACTCTTTTAATATAGAATTAAAATGTTGTAGCAAAATTGTTTGGTTTGTAAAATGTCTAGAGAATCAAATTGAAGGATTTCAATTATATAATGGATTTATTCTGTTTCAATATCAATCAATTTGTCACGTGTGTGTTTGTGAAAGTGACAAAATTGTACTGTATAGTCATTTAATACTTGTATTAAGACCATAGTTTTAAAAAAATATGATATCACTTTCAATTTAATCTGTAAAGCTCTTTCCACAATTCCAAACAGATCATTGTCATTTATTAAGATCACACTCGTTTACAAATGAGCTATTTTAATTGAAGCTAATAATTCTTCTTTGAACAATAAAAGCTAAATCAGCGTTTGGCGTGTGCGAGCGGATCCGACTCCATTAGACGCGCCGGCACTCAGACGCCAGTAAAGTAGCCGTGTCCTCACCGCGTCTCACAACTTGCCTTTTTTCCCTCAATATCAATAATTAACCGAGTAATTTTCTGTCTAAATAAATCATGCGAGATTCAGTCGCCAAACTTGAACAAAACATGTATTTCTTATTATGTTACGGCAACAGAATGTTTTTTTTTTTATTAGTTCAATTATGTTTGGATGACATTATCTGGACCGTTATCTGGTGTTTTGGTGCGAATTGTAATTGATAAGTAAAACAATATTATTCGATAGTAAATTAGGAAAGATCTATACTGACATTTGTTTTTTTTTTTACTATTTACTTGTAGGTTGTTACTTTTATATGTTGTTATTTTTCAAGATTATTATTGCTGCTAATGTTGTTTATTATTGTTTATTGAATTGAAAAGGTCTTTAATTGTCACGCAGCGGGGAAATTTCATGTCACAATTTAAAGCAAACGTTATTTTTTATTATATTATATAATATTAGATTTTATTTTATTATAATGTATAAAATATTATATTATCATAATAATTGTATTGTAATTATTATTATATTTTTGCCGTATTGTTTTTTTTTTTGCTGAATTAATTGTATTTATTTATTGGTCAAACAATCTTCGTTGTCCATAATAGTATTTATAAAAAAAATAAATGAAACATTTTATGTAACTTACAAGACATTTAAATAACTTTTGTCAAAGTCTATATTGAAAACACAGTAATGTAAAGGTTTTGTTTAATGTAAAGGTTAACACTCACTGTGAAACAACTCTGAAACAGTTACAAAAGAAACAAACTCATTTAAAAATGTACAAATGACAAATAAACAAAATTATATATATATATATATATATATATATATATATATATATATATATATATATATATATATATATATATATATATATATATATATAGAATTATCAGTTTGTGAGTGTGTGTGAGTGTGTGTGTATTTTATCAGCTAACCATTTTGAGCATTCGATTGTTTCGAAGAAAAAAATGGCAAAAGTTTTTTTGATAGGCTTTTAATTCTTATAATTAATTAAGAAGTCCCAAAGTTTCTTTTAAGCCTCTTTGGAGCAATCTAACAAGTTCCATGTGATTCTCTCTCTCTCTCTCTCTCTCTCTCTCTCTCTCTCTCTCTCTCTCTCTCCCTGTCTCTCTCTCTCCCTCTCTCTCCCTCTCTCAATCCGTTTGCATTCTTCCTCTCTTGTTCTCTCTATCTTTTTTCTTTCAATGTCATCCCTTTATAGCTTGTTCCAAATGTCAAGTGCTTTGTCTCCCGCTGCCTTGATGACAGCAGCAATTAGTCTATTCATGCTTCATTAACACTCCATTTTTAATCAGAATTAAACGTGTGTCCGCGGACAACACACAGCCACACGTGCTTTTGAACAAACACACACACACTTTAAAAGTGCACCACATGCTGTTATTTAAATTCTCCGAGCTCAAACTTCTCCAGCAAGGCGACTGCGTCTTAAAGTGCCGGCGTTATTTATTCATCTCCTCTAATAATGTTACAACGCCATCAAACGCTCTGGAATTTTCCTGCGGTTAATGGTTCAGAAGCGTGTGATTTGGGCTTAAAGCGGATGGGGACGGGCGGAGACTGAGGAGCGTGAATGGCACTCCACCGTGGATCTGACCTTGGTAAAAGCCATTTTTTCGGCTGCACACTCGGCGCAGACACGCAAACACACGGGCGATCCGGCCTTGTCGCTTTTCATTAACCTCCGCCCCTCTCGGAGACTTTCCCCTCAATTTCTCAAATTATAGACGTCCTCCAATCTTCTGCCATTCAAATGCTTGGCCGAGTCTCTGGAAAATCAGTTCTGGTGAAATTGTGCGTTGAGGGCGGGGGCGGGGCCAACTTTGTGATTGGCCGAGGGGCGGGAGCGGGTTGATGGAGTGATGTGGCGACCTCGCCTCAATGGAGAACAAAGAAGAGTCTGCTGTAATTCCAAATGAGAATGAACAAAATTTACAACAATATATCTGACTTTGGTTGAAGAAAAGAAATCTGACGGTCATGTAATGTTAACGGGCGTGGGGCGGGCCGGATTAAAGCGCTGTTTGTTGATTTACAGACTAGCAGTCAGCGAAGCTTCCTCACACTGGAAAAGCTCTAGTAAATAGATGTCATCGTACAAATCTGTTGAAATGTTGTTTTTTTCAAGATTCTCCTTTTAAAAAAAAAAAAACAAACTAGCTTGGAATCAGTTTGTAGTCATTTTTTTTTTTTCAATTCCATAATAAGCACAAAAAATCAGACGTTAGAAAGCTGCCGCACACGGAGTCACTTATATAAATGTCAGACAGGCTCCAAGTTGTAGAAAACTATCACTAATCTTTATCACATCTCTATTGATATAGCTAAGAAATAAACAAACTGTATATACAAACACATACATGCAAGATTTGAATTTATGGCATTCTATTAGAGGTGGTGTTCTATTAGAGGGGGTGTTCTATTACAGGGGGTGTTCTATTAGAGGTGGCGTTCTATTAGAGGGGGCGTTCTATTAGAGGGGGTGTTCTATTAGAGGTGGTGTTCTATTAGAGGTGGTGTTCTATTAGAGGGGGTGTTCTATTAGAGGTGGTGTTCTATTAGAGGGGGTGTTCTATTAGAGGGGGTGTTCTATTAGAGGGGGTGTTCTATTAATCGAGTTGTTTTATTAGAGGTTTTTTTTGCATTCAGTAAGTTCCAGTTCTGATCGCTGTCCCTATCCTGACGTCCCTCCAACGTTTCCAGCTGTGGAATGACATCATGGCGTCTGGAAACGCTCAGCGGCACTTTCAAAAGGTTTATTACGCAATAGCGGTGTTTTCTGCGCGATTGAAACGGTCCGCGCCGCTGAGTCGTAACTCACAGCGCTTGTAACGTCCCGCGATCAAGTCTTGCGTGTCTCGCCGCGTCGTTTCACGTTTACGCATCAGTCGCGCAACAGTCAACAGTGAGGGCGCTAAGTTCCGCTCTTAAACTGCTCACACTCGTAAACTCAAAGAGATGTTACGAGATCTTCTGTACTGCATGATTCTTCAGGGCATATCTCCTGCCGAGACCAGCTGTACGTGTCTCTCCCCGTCCGGATGCTGATTGGTTGGCCAGAATCTATTTGAGGGAGATCATTCGTCTTCTTCACGGCCTCACTAGACCCCGCCCCCCTCTGCAGCTGCTTCAGGTGTTCCACAGGCCAGCCACGCCTAGTCAGACATCTTCTTCAGCCTGAAGAACCTCCACTCAGCCTGAACCAGAGACCTCCACAGCTCCACGTGACCTCAAAGCCATTGTTGTCCACCTCCTGCAGCATCTGGATGAAGTTCTAGACGTTTCCCAAGCCTCCTTAAGGGTCAGCCTGCTGGACGATGGTCTCACATTACTCTATCTGGGCGACGTAGTCTTATCTCTTATCTTGTTTGTCATGAGGGTTGTGTCACCCTAACTAGGCTCTTCACGTTGTTGTAGGTCTGTCAGGACAGTGTAGGTCAGGGTCTGGACCCCGGGAGTGGCCCGACTGGGGGGGTGGGTCACATTTGCATAAAAGCGACCAGGGGGTGTGGTCACAATGGGTGTGGTCACAATCCCCATCCTCTTGGTTAGAGAGACGTGCTCCTCAACCAGTCGAGCTGGTGGCTTTCTTTCTTTGAACGGCCTCAAATATCTCGTGGTTTTGTTCACAAGTGAAGGTGAAAAGGCACGAGTGATGGACAGATGATCGGATACTGTTGCTGTTGTTGTCGTACTTACTAAAATGATGCGTTGTTGTATACAGTTCTTCTGAGTTATTCATTTTACGTACAACTTCACTTTTTCCATTGGTGTGTGTGTGTGTGTGTGTGTGTGTGTGTTCAAGTTCAGTGCATTTGTAGGTCTCTAAGCGCATAAGTGTGTGTGTGTGTGTGTGTGTGTGTGTGATTGGGGCTAAAAGTTCTTCTGATTGTTGGAGGTCTTACGTCTCTGCTCAGCCCTGCTGGTGATTAAAAGTGGAGAACAATGAGGAAGCTCTTGCCTTGCTCCGGTTTGGGAATGTCATTTACTGCTTGAATGGAAACCACATACCATCACAAGGACTATCAAATAAGACCTTTTTTTAACGCCTTTATTCTTTGAGACATTCTGAAACAGTCTTGTGTAATAGTAACTAATACTCTTATAATAATACCAACATTTCCAAACATAATAATAACAATAATAATAATAAAAGTAATTATTATTGTTATTATTATTATTAATAATAATTTTAATGATTAGCATAAACTTACAATAGCATAAAATGTAATATATTTTCATTTAACATTTAACAGCATTATATTATATTATTATTATTATTATATTATATTATATTATATACATTATACTATATAATCAACAACAACAACAACACTAATAATAATAATATAATTATAATGATAAGCTTTTGTAGAGTGCTTTTTATAAGAGTGTAAGCTTTTGTTGTTGTTTTCATTATTATTATTATTATTATTATTATTATTATTATTATTATTATTGTAATTTTTAGTATCATCATCATCATCATCATCATCATCATCACAACAACTGTTGTTATTAATGTAATAAAAGATAAACTAATGATTAATATGAAACAGTTTTGAGAAATTCATTTTTGAGGCAGTCTTGTGTAATAGTAACTAATATTCTTATAATAACAACATAATCATCAAACATAGTATCAATAATAGTAATAATAACAATCATAATACTTATTGTTTTAATAATAATATTATAACATAACAGCTATGTTTTATGGATAGCATAAACGCGTAAAAGAGCATACACATTTAATTTACACATTTTAAATATAATAATTTAATATTTTCTATAAACGAACATTAAAATATTATGAAGCATCAATGATGGTAATAATAATAATAATAATAAAAAAATAAAATAATAATAATAATAATAAAAATTATATAATAATAACAACAAAAATAATAATAATAGTCATAATAATAATAGTCATAATAATAATAATAATAATAATAATAATAATAATAATAAATGTTATACTAATTATTATTGTTGTTATTATCATTATGTAATTTTTAAGAGTCTAAACTTTTGTTGTTGTTATCATTACTATTATTATTGTTATCATTATTATTAGCATCATCACGACTTTTGCTATTAATGTTGTTATTATTATTAGTAACATTTTAATTATGAATGTTAATTAAGATAAGATAAGATCGTTCTGTAAATGTCTTATAGTGTATCCTCCATTACTCAATCACTAGTAGCTTCCAGCTCAAGTTTCCTTCAAGTAGAACGCAGACAAAAAGCAAGAGATGTCCAGAAGTGAAGACGAGGGATCGGACGAGTGTGGGAAGCATCACATCCACAACAGATCACAATTCTTTTTTTTTTTTTTACAAAGAAATTCAGATGATTCTTTTTTCCAGTTTGCGCATGCGTCAGTTTTGTTGAATGTCTGGTGCTTTATAGAAGTGGCTGTTTATATAATGTGTTCAGATTACTAAAATGTGCTTGAAATAATGTGTTCATAATATATGTGTGTGTGTGTGTGTGTGTGTGTGTGTGTGTGTTCATTCAATCAAAGCCGTGGAGATGTAAATACATATATCTATTATATGAGTGTCATATAATGACAGTGTTTCGATCATTTCTATATAATATCACAATTCTCCTCATCACGTTTTCCATATCGCGGCGCGTAATTACTTTCACAAATACTGTAGGTGTTTATAAAATCATTCGGTGGAAAAAAATGTGGTTTTTCCGGCACATTTCTCCGTGGTGGACGTGACCCGGCTACACAGACTCCTGATGAAACTTCAACGCATTTTCATGCAAATGAGTGTGTTAATGATGTTAGTTTCATCTCTCCACTGATGTGATTCCCACTCTCCTGCTGTAATGGCACGTCTCATCACACACACTTCACAACCTTTCTCATGACCCAGGTCGCTGCTTTCTAATGATTTATTTTATTCTGTTTTAATTATTATTTGTTTGTGAAATCGCACATTCTTCCTGCGAACACAAGGTCTTGCGTGTGGGCGTGGCTTCCAGATGTTTTCATGAGAACAAAGCAGGTTTGGAATGAGCTTCACCGTGAGTTCAAGTTCTAGTTTGTTTTTAGGAATTTAGGAATAACGTGCGCGTCATGTGATCATGATTATGAGCTGTAGCCCATAGATACAGTGTGTGTAAAGTTACACGTGATGTGTGTGTGTGTGTGTGTGTGTGTTCAGTACATAATGTAGCAGTGAAAACATTGTGTCCACGTCTCGATTGTCATAAACACGTCAGTGACAGAATAACGTTTCTTTGCGCGAGTGAAACATTTTTCGCTTCAGGATCAGCTGTTCAGTTTGACTAGTGATGTCTAGTAATGTTGAGTGATGTATACGGCGAGGCGGCTTGTCTTCTGGCCTGTTGTGCTCGGAATGAGCCAGAAGAAGCGCAGCGGCTTGTGTTTAGACAGTGTGTGTCTGAAATTCATATTTATTTTGAACATCATAATATTTACTCTGATAGATTCGGACCTCACACTGTTCTTTCTGGTGTAAAGACTCTTGGGAAATGAAGTTCTGACCACTAGAATCGACTTTATGTTTTTTTGTCTTTCAAGTAAAACGTTATCAAAATTCACAAGTTAGGTTTGTAAAATTAGCTAAATTAGCAAAGTAGCCAAAAACATATTTAAGTAAAGTAACAAAGTACATTTACTCAAGTACCTTACACCCCTGCTGACACGTGACATGTGGGCGTGGCAGCATCATAAATTCTATTTTTTGATTTGATGATTGAGATTAAGCATGAATTTCAGTTGATTTCGATTTAAAAACCCAAAATTGGATATATATAAATATAAATATATAGTGTGTGTTTATATACAGTGTGCAGTACTTTGTCTTGCTGGACAGTTGAGTTTTCAGACGTGAGCTTGTCGTCTTCTCGCTCTTTATCTCTCCTGCTCATTACGGCTTCATTATGTCATTAGGAGGTTTGGAGACGGTTTAGAAAACAGAGCAGATGAGTAAGAGAGTAAGAGGAGTCCTTGGAAAAATAATCAAACTGCTAATAACAATGGGGCTAATTTCAACTCCCCATTATCCCATGTTCTGGCCTGTGGATGAATAATGAAGGACCTGGACCTGGTGCGAGTGTCAAGATGAAGTCATGTGTGGGAAAAAAAAAAAAGAAGAAAAAAAAATTTGCGAGTGAAGAAACATCTAAGGAGCAAAACTTCTCCCAGATGTACAGTGAATTCGGACTATGTGGCACATTTTTGTTAAACAATAGTGACAATCTTTTTTTCCATATTCGAACTGCACATTTTTTTTCCTTTCAAATTTCAGGTGCGTCTTATATTCCAGGAAAAACAAACACGTTTTGAATGTGTTCACAGCCTCAGATTTTTTATTTACCGTTTTTTCGCAAATATAAGAATCCGATTTTAGAAGCTCAAAAACTTTATTTGGAAAAAATATTTCCTATGTGCACGAAAATGCGTGTGTCCTCTTTTCTTTCTATTAAAAAATGTTTCCGGAGGCAGACCTGCAGATAAGCTTTTATTGACTCAATAACAGAAATTCATCACTAGAAAAACCAATCAAAACAATCACTAGAATATATACGTCTTGATCTTGATCAATTAACCGTCCTGTTATGTTCGAGTCATATTGACCCGTGTTCAAAGTATAAAAAAAGCACTTTCTTTCATTTAGAAACGTTTCCGGATTGGCTTATTTAGTGTAATCTACACAATGTTTTTTTTCATTACATGATTTTATTACAAAGATACTGTTTGGATTCACACATTTATTTTGCCTAAAAAAATCCGGGGTGTGGTTCTCTTTGCGCCGTGCTCATATCTGCGTATTTACCGTATTGTCTGGACTATAAGCCGCACCTGTATATAAGCCGCATCCGCTCTATGAACCATTTTGAATTGTAAATGTACATGTGTGTAACTAAACAGATCCTTTCCTAACCTGCATTTTAACACGGCAGAAACTTTGCTGATCAAAACGGGACAGAAGAAAATAGCAGAAAATCAGCAGTTATCATTATCAAAAAATCAGCAGAATAGCCGCATCGTTGTATAAGCCGCATGGTTCAAAACCTGTGAAAAAAGTAGCGGCTTATAGTCCAGAAAATACGCTACTCTTATTTTATTTACAGATTTTATTATCTCACTTATTCTAAATAGTGACATAATAAAACAGTATATAATTTACTAGTATTCTAGTAAACTCTATAATTAGCTACTCAATCAGAAATGCAGTTGAGTTTTAGGCAAAAGTTGCTTATATTTTTGATACCTAAACAAAACATACTTAAGTAACAAAGTACATGTACTCAAGTACTTTACACCCCTGCTGACACGTGACATGTGGGCGTGGCAGCATCAGAAATTCTATTTTTTTTTTTATTTGATTATTGAGATTAAGCATGAATTTCAGTTGCATAAAAAAAAAAAGTAGCGGCTTATAGTCCAGAAAATACGCTACTCTTATTTTATTTACAGATTTTATTATGTCCCTCATGCTAAATAGTGACATAATGAAACAGTATTCTAGTGAACTCTCTGGTGAGTTAGTACTCTCTGTCATTAGTAGACTAACAGAGCCGAGCGTGTGTAGTTGAGCACTTCGGGCTGGTGTGATGTTCTGGATTGGCAGACGAGATGTTTCTGCACTTCCCGTCTTTAGTGTTTTACGCCTTTCAGCCCATTAGCATTCCTCTTCTCTCGCCCGAGCCACTTCCCCCACTCGTTTACCTCCGCTCACCTCTCTCTCTACCTGTGGGTGGCTTTGCATTTGCCTTGATTCAAATAAAAGCCCCTGCTGTGCCCTTGAAGTGGAAGGCTGAGATTATTTTCTGGAGGGAGAAATCCATAAAGTTCTCTCTCTCTCTTTCACCGGCTTTCAAAGGCAGAGACCTTTACGCTTCGTCCCCCCGTCCTTTACTGAGCTGGAGATCTCCCTCGCTTCCGTCTCTCACTCTATTTGCCTGATGTCGTGGACTGTTTGCGCTGCTTGTGTTTAGTAACGCGCGTCGCTCTGTAATAACACGCAGATACTCGTCTGTAATAGACGCCCTGATGTCAACGTGTCGGCTGTCTGCTCAAATAGATCCACTTTATGTTCTGTATTATTCTAGATTATTATCATGATTTAGATCCACTCTCTCTCTTTCTCTCTCTCCCTCTGTCTCTCTCTTTCTCTCTCACTCTGTATCTCTTTCTCTCTCCTTCTCTCTCTGTCTCTCTTGGTCTTTCTTTCTGTCTGTCTGTCTCACTCTCTCTTTCTCAATCTCACTCTCTGTCTCTCTCTTTCTCTCTCTCTCTCTGTCTCTCTCTTTCTCTCTCTCCCTCTGTCTCTCTCTTTCTCTATTACTCTGTATCTATCTCTTTCTCTCTCTTGTTCTTTCTTTCTGTCTGTCTGTCTCACTCTCTCTCTCTCTGTCTTTCTCTTTCTCTCTAACTGTATCTATCTCTTTCTCTCTCCTTCTTTCTTTCTTTCTGTCTGTCTGTCTATCTCTCTCTCTGTCTGTCTCTCTCTATCTCTCTTTCTCACTCTGTATCTACCTCCTTCTTTCTCTGTCTCTCTTGTTCTTTCTTTCTTTCTGTCTGTCTGCCTCTCTGTCTCTCTCTGTCTCTCTCTGTCTCTCTCTCTCTCTCTCTCTCTCTCTCTCTCTCTCTCTCTTTCTCTCTCTCTCTCTCCCTCTTTTTCTCTCTCTGTCTCACTCTCTCTCTCTCTCTCTGTCCCTCTCTCTCTCTCTGTATCTATCTCTTTCTCTCTCCTTTCTCTGTCTATCTTGTTCTTTCTGTCTGTCTGTCTGTCTCACTCTTTCTCTCTGTCTCTCTCTCTTTCTCTCTCTCTCTCTCTGTATCTCTCTCCCTCTTTCTGTCTGCCTCTCTCTGTCTGCCTGTCTGTGTGTTTCTTTCTCTCTCTCTCTCTCTCTCTCTCTCTCTCGTTTATCTGAGGAGATCAAATATCTTTGCACATTCTGATGTGGTAAGTATTTGGTGTGTGGCTCGGGCTTGACTGGTGATGATTAGCGTCAGACGCTGGCGCTTCAGGAGAGGCGGTGAACACTC
>MU204351.1:363086-373223 GCA_017309775.1 Paedocypris sp. Pulau Singkep
ATTAGTCCACTCGCCTTTCACATCAAGAGAGAGAGAGAGAGACGCGTTACCTGTCTGTTTGATCCGGAAGAGAGAGAACACGCTTCTACCAGGAATTCACCATTACACTTCAGCTTGCTCGCCATCTTCCTTTAGCTTTTATTACTCCTCAAGTGGTTAAATAATCTTCCTGTGCTGAAGCGCCGCGTCAGTGTCAGTCTGTCATCACCGTGTGGAGTTCTCTCTCTTCTCGGATGTTTTAAAATCTTCACATTAGTGATTATTCAATGTCATAATTTGACTCGTGTTTTAAAAATGCGTATTAACTGACTGGGTGCGTTAGGTGACATTTTCCTCAACACACACACACACACACACACACACACACACACACACACACACAGTTTTTCATGTTTTTTTTTTTTCTTTTCAGTTGTACATATTTAAATGTGTTGAAGTTCCTGTTTTTGTTTTTGTTTTTTTTTTGTTTTGTTACTTGTATTGTTTATTATTAAGATTGCTTTTACATTTCTGCTGATAAAAACAACTGAACATGTTACACTCAAAAATTGGCAAAGAAATAACAACAGATTATTTACGTTATCAAATGTAACATTTAAGATGTTTTGATAAAGGCATGCAGTGTCCATCACTATGACTAACAACAACAACAACAACAGCAAAAACAATAATCATTTCAAATTTATAATAATGTATTTGTATTGTTCTTTCATTATTATCATTTTATTATTACCATAATTAATATTTATTGTATTTTTATTATAGGAATAATAATAATAATAATAATAATGAGAATCATAATGATAACAAGCGTATCAATGTGTTTGTTTTTTTATGACACGTGTTATTATTGCTGATCTCTATTATTTTATAACGTTAAGAAAAAATGCATTAAAATTAAATGATTTAACCTCCTAGTCACTCTTTTCAGGTGTAAAATGTTGAATTATTGAATATTGAAAAACTGAATTCAAAGCGTGTGATTCCATCTAATGCCGAGGAAGAGTTTTCCCTGGGATTGATGAATCCTGGGATGAAGTCGTGTCGGTGTGATTTACTGTACGGAAGCTTTTCAGCTGATCAGTTATTCTCAACGATCAGCTGATGCTGCGCGTGTGTGTTTTTGAGAAGATGGAGAGAGAGAGAGAGAGAGAGAGAGAGAGAGAGAGTGAGAGAGAGAGAGAGAGACAGAGAGAGAGAGAGTGTGTTGGGCTTGTCTCCGTGATCTCCAGCGAGTGGAACCCTGGACCTGGAGACGCTCCTCACGACTGACACACAAACACACACATTCACTCACTCTCCCACTATTATCCCCAGCAATAAATCACAATTACGCCAAATCAGACGCGCTGATTAAGACCCGGAGGTGAATGAAGATGCTCCTCGTTTCAAAGAGGTGGCGGATTGATCCTGAAGGTTTGAAGAAGGTCTGAAGTGTGGAACAGTTAGTGTCATCATCTGCCCCGATCCTGCTAACAGAGCGTCTCATCCAGACCGTTCCCCTCCACTGTTCAGATACAAGAGCTTTACACTCCTGCTATCTTCGCTTCGGAGGAGCGTCAATAATGTTCACGGGTCCGTTTCAACCGGGGGACTTTTATTATGTAAATAGGTGTCAGAAGCCAAAAAGTTCCCCAGAACAGTGTGTGTGTGTGTGTGTGTGTGTGTGTGTGAGAGAGAGAGAGTGTGTAAGTTTATAACGTCTCATTGTTGCAAAGAAACAAACAGTATTTGATCTCTCTGACTCTTTATCGCTTCTATTTTGTCTAAATGATCAAACTGAGACGAACATTATCTTAGTAACACAAACATGTAGCGGGTGTCAACTGAAACATTTGTGTTTACATGTAGATTACACTAACTAAAACTGAAAAGTTGATTTTTAATTATTTTTAAACTTTTTACACTGTAACTTAAACTTGTAGCGTGGTGTTACTATGTCAACTGAATCATTAAAATAAAGGTCATTACACTAAATAAGCTAACCAGGAGACGTTTCAAAGTGGAAAAAATACTTTTAATTATTATATTTTTAAACTTTGAAAACGCGTCAATTTGACCCGACCGTGATAGGAGGGTTCATCATATGTGTGTTTCCTCTTCTGATTCCTGAAAGCCGCTTTGACTTTGAAAGCAGGTGGAATCGAGCAACACGCATTTTCTGTTCGGCTAATGAATTTGTTTTTTACTCAATTACTTTACTCCGTTGCAGAAACTCTACAGAGATTCCATCATTACTCGTGTTCAATAAGGAGCGTCCATTTAATTACTCACTTCAGAACAAATGAGTCAACACTTCTTTAGGTCAAAAATAGAGTGTGTTAACTTTACACTATACTTTTTTTTGTCCTTGTATAGGCCTTCTTTTTGTTTCTTCTTTATCAACAAAACATCTGGTGTGTCGTTATTTACAACAGAATAGAATAGAACAGAATAGAACAGAATAGAATAGAATAGAATAGAATAGAATAGAATAGAATAGAATAGAATAGAATAGAATGCCTTTATTGTCATTGTATCACAGGGTTTCAGTGAAATTAGTATTGCTACTCCGTTTGGTCAGGTAATGGTAAAATATACACACTGAATAACCAATATACAATATATTAAAGTATGATCCAAAATATACACTGCAAAAAATCCATGTAAGAAAATAAAAAACAAAGGTAGATATTGATGGTGAAATTTCCCCGCTGTGGGACTAATAAAGGATTTTTCAATTCAATTAAATTCAATAGATTTGTTTCTGCATTTCAGTTCTTGTTCTCATTGGCTTTAATTTAAAAAAAGTAGCTAGTTTCTTAAATTGAGAAACATTGTGTTCTTAAAATAAGACAATTTCACTCGACGTTTCTTGTTTCAGGAAGTTCCGTGTTAAAACACAATGTCTAAATGTCTTGATTTAGTGTAAAATATCATCAGAATTATCTTTTTTTTCAAGTCCGATTTTCTTGAAACGAGCAAAGTCATCTCTCACTCTTAATCCCAACATAGTTCATGTATCTTGTAAGAGAAGATTTTACAAGACAAAAGAGAAAAAAGACAAGATTCATTGTCTAATTTCAAAATTTTTTAAGTAATGTAAATAACCATCTCACCATCAATGTGTCTACTGAGGTTTAAATCTCAGACCATGTGAGGCTGTTAAAGGTCTTAATAGAGAAGATCATCTAGTGAGTGGAATCTCTTTGTGAGGAAATATATGAACATGTTGCTCTTCTACCAATTGAGTCTTTAGTATTCAAACCATCAATAATCAAAAAAATTGAGAAGATTGGGTTTTATTTTCTCAAATTAAAAATCACAATCCACATAGATTTGTTAAATGAATGTCAGGCTGAATATTTCACGATTTTGTTTAGAACAGCCTTGATAGAATTAAGCTCTGAGAAACGACGTCAATATCATTCGTGTAATATGCTACCAAACTTTTTTCCACGTAAATAGCCCGTCACATTTTTTTCATCGTGCTGTTTTAATCGACAAACATCCTCCCAGAGACTCGGTTGGAGACACAATAACCCGGTGAGGAGCATTAGGGGAACATCTCTGACCATCACGTCTAATGCTCTTCCTCGTCCCGTCATTATCCCCATCTTTCTCCCAGCACTTCGATGCCGCGTTCTCCGAGGGCCGGAGCGGTGGCGCCGCGCGGTTTAGCGGGATGAAGGCGGGAGCGCGGGGGATGAGTGCGGAGAAGCTCACCTCAATCAAGAGCTCCATTCATTATTGAGGAGGCCAGAGATCTGTGCGGCAGGTCAGAAAACTCTCCTGCATAATGGAGGAGAAGCTCCAGCTGGAGTGGCTCCACTAAAAACCTGTGTGTGTGTGTGTGTGTGTGTGTGTGTGTGTGTGTGTCTGTGTGACCCTCCTGTGCTCAGGTCACATGACGTGTTGGTGCGACTTTTTTTTTAGGAAACAAATAAGAAAATGTCACTTGACGTTTATCGTTTCAGGACGTTCCGTGTTAGAACATGTCTAAACGTCTCGATTTAGTGTAAGATATCATCAGAATTAGCTTTTTTTTTCCCAATTAGCAAGAAAATTCAAGTCCGATTTTCTTGAAACGAGCAAAGTCATCTCTCACTCCCAACATTGTTCATTTATCTTGTAAGAGAAGATTTGTCAAGATAAAAGAGAAAAAAGACAAGATTCATTGTGTAATTTCAAGATTTTTTTAGCTTGTCAAGAATGTATTTTTTTGCAGTGTAGAAGAAACGATTGAACTATTACACAAGACACAAGAACACGAGAAAAATGCAATTGACAAAATATACACAGTCCAATATAGAAAAGCGAAAGGTGCGAGTGCGAGTGACGTAGTGTCGCTATTTGTTTCCTAAATGGCTAATTCACTAATTGAAGCAAAATAAATAAACATCAAACACTAATGTAAATAATCACTTCTACACTGTAAAAAACGAGTCACGAGGCTTGGAATTTTCATTAATAAAATGATGTGATTGCTAAAAAGAATGCGCACGTGTCCTTGAAAAAAAATGCTAGTCTGTGTTTTTCTTAAAATATTGAGAACATTTTGGTCAAAACTAATTGTGATGTATATTTGAATGCTGAGGCTTTTATTACGTTTGCACCAGCAGAGTGAAGCTGAAGCATTAGCCGCGAGTGAGTCAGAGGAAAACTTTTCTCTTTGCGCGTATGATTGTGATCATTTATTCATCTATCTGAATCAGCTTTATCGGCCGAGTGTGTACAAGACAAACAAGGAATTAGATGCTCTGACTCCGTCGTCTCTTCCCTCTTGTTCCGAAAAACTACACGGAGACATTGGAATGGAATAAAGAGAATGTAGCATAAATATTTACTGTGCATAATAAAAAAGCAGTTGTTTGTTATGAAAACATTAAAAAAAAGAAGACTGCACAAAAATCGTACTTATGTATGCTATATAATAAATATACACTATGGTATCTAATTATAAATGCATATTTATTACTTTTTTTATAATCTCTTACCTTTTTATTGTATCTTTTATTGTAATACATTTCATTGCATGTTGTAGCATGTATAATGTGTAAGTATATGACAATTACAATTTGACTTTTGTACATTTAATGGTAACATTATATTAAATTAGTGTAATTTATTCTAAATTGCGAAAAAACGGTTAAAAACCTATGCGCACACACATTGTGACGACATTAATGATGTGAAACCTGCACAACATATGGACGGAATCCATATCAGTCACTTTTAGTCTTTGTGTGTGTGTGTGTGTGTGTGTGTGTGTGTGTGTGTGGTCATTTATAGTATTTATTCAAATCCATTAAGTTGTGAAAATGTACATCTGACAACGTTCTGCACCGGGCCGAATCAGGGAAATCGGAAATCGAAAAAATCGGATTTTTATTTTCAAAAATTTATTTGTATTTTCCCTCATACACTTGAGGGAGAAGAAACGTTGCCCCTAGTGGGATAAATAAAGTCGTTCGACTGGATTCCGAGCGTATCGTTAAGTTGCGAAACGCACAGTTGAGAACTTTCTACATTTGTGGTGGTGTTGTGCTCGCTGGCCCGTGTGTGACCCGCCGTGTGCCAGTCTCCTCACACATGATGGCTCCGCCTCCCCCGCCACTCCAGCCACTCAGAAGCCAGTAAAAGGCCCGTCGGGACATTTCCATACGGCTGTCAGCACGTGTCACGTTCACTCGCGGGTGGAAATCTCGCTGTCATGCGTGTGTCGTGTGGTCCGCGGGGGCGTCGGTCTGTGTGTGTGCTGGCGTGTGACTGCGCCCGGGTCACGCCCCCTGACTCCCTCACTCCGCCTCCTCACACATTTGCATGGCACGTCTACACTGTAAAAAATGAATAGTGAGGCTTGGGATTTTCATTAATAAAACGACGTGACTGCTAAAAAGAATGCGCACCTGTCCTTGAAAAAAATGCTGTTCTGTGTTTCACTTCAAATATTGAGAACATTTTGGTAAAAACAAAGTAAAATGTACATTTCACCTCTTTTTTAAGTAAACCAGTGCAATTTTTGGCGTCAATTTAAGAAACCATTTCGGCTGAAAGATTGAGAAAAGGAGAATTCAAATTTATTTTAAGAGAATTGGTTGAATTGGTTTGCGGTTTAATTTGAGTCACAGTCATATCAATCGCAACATATGAAGTGATCAGATGCTATTTTGATGAACAGCAGATGAAGAGTGAATGTGGAGTTCGTTAAGAGGAAAGTGCTTAATTAAGAGAATCAGCAGCTCCAAATCATCACATGAGTGTGTTCCTTTGTAGAGCCAATGAGAAGCTTGCATGTGTTGCTCACAGTTCTTTAACGCTCTTAAACCTTAAAATAAGGCAAAAACATTTTTACATTAACTGTTACATTATAACAAGGATACATTGAAGCGATTTATCTTAAAAAATGACAATTTATATTTAAATGATGCAAATAACCATCTCACCATCAATGTGTCTACTGCTCTTCAGAATTAATCAGATTATCTAATGAGTGGAATCTCTTTGTGAGGAAATGAATGGAAATGTTGTCAATCCAGTCTTCTAGCATTCACACCATCAATAATCAGAAAAATTGAGAAAATTGGGGTTTATTTTCTCAAATTAAAAAGCACAATCCACTAAGAATTGTTAAATTAATAATGTCAGGCTGAATTTTTCAAGATTTTTTTTTTACATTATTTTATCAAGTATGTTCTACTTCAAAGTAAGCGTTGAGAAACTACTTAAATATAATTAGTGTAATATTTTTTTCACGTAAATAGCCCGTCACGTTTTTGACAGCGTACAGGACGGACGATGTTCTCGGCGGATCGATCGGGAGCTGAGCGGCGAGGACGGGATGAATGGGGCGGGGCTGTCAGGACGACTCAAAGCTTCTGGAACTTTCTAAGAAGCGTCTAATGCTTGAACGAGGTCGGTGGAAGGTTAAAAGATGCCCGCTTGAGCGCCCTCATGAATATTTCAGGCGTGTTCTTAAGGGAGGCGCGTCATGTCACTTCCTCTCCCGCTTCCTGCCGCTGAGCAGCACTTGCCCTCGCCACCGCTGGATTTTAGCCTCCGTGTCGCGCTGATATGAATATCCCCGCAACGCTGTGATGCTCGGCGCCGAGAACACGCTCGCTTCTGCTTCAACGTCTGGTTGAGGCGCTCGCTCTGCCCCTGACACTCGGAGTGGGTGGAAACTTCACTTTAGTAAAAAATAGCATCGAACAATAGTTGTAATACACTGTAAAAAAGGAATCATGAGGCTTGGAAATTTCATTTGCAAAATGATGTGATTGCTAAACAGAATGTGCACGTGTCCTTGAAAAAAAATATTGTTCTGTGTGTCTCTTAAAATATTGAGGACATTTTGGTAAAAACACATTGAAATGTACATTTCACTTATTTTTTTAAGCAAACCGGTGCAATTTTTGGTGTCAATTTAAGAAACCATTTCTGCTAAAAGATTGAGAAAACGAGAATTCACATTTACTTTAAGAGAATTGGTTCAATTGATTTTAATCAAGTCACGTTCATTTGAATCTCGACACGTGAAGTGATCAAATGCCATTTTGCTGAACAGCAGATGAAGAATGAATGTTAAGAGGAAAGTGCTTTATTAATAGAAAAGAGAATCAGCTGCTACAAATCATCAGATCAGCTCGTTCCTTGGGAGAGCCAATGAGAAGCTTGCATGTGTTACTTGCAGTTACTTTAAGCTTTTTTTTTTTTTTTACTTTAAGCATTAAAATAAAGCATAAACATTTTTACATTAACTGTTACGTTCTAACAAGGATAAATTGAAGCAATATTTCTGAAAAAATGACAATATGTGTTTGATTAATGTAAATAGCGGTAATAGCTCACCATCATGTGTCTCCTGCTCTTCAGAATGAGGTTGAGGCTCAAGAATTTCACTCCGTTTAAATCTCTGATCGTGTGAGGCTGTTGATTTAAAGGTCTCAATAAAAGTATCTAATGAGTGGAATCTCTCTGTGAGGAAATTAATGAAAATGTTGTTCTTCTGCCAATCGAGCCTTTAGTATTCTAACTATCAATAATCAAAAAAATAAGAACATTTTGTTTTATTTTCACAAATTATAAAAGATCAATCTGGCTGACAATTTCAAGATTTTTTTTACATTATTTTATCAAGTAAGTTACTACTTAAAAAGTAAGCTCTGAGAAACTGCATAAATATGAATTGTGTAATATGTTACCAAACTTTTTTTACGTAAATAGCATGGCACATTTCTTACAGTGTACAGCTAAACACAACTAAATGCACACAATGCGCAATGCTGTACTTGTACAGTATATAAATATACTGTATATATATAAATACTGTTTATATACTGAATATTTATAAACTGTGTATATGTACTGCATATATATAATATATAATATTAATAAATATAAAACAAAGAATCAAAAATACAATTACATACATTCTATACTTGTGTGAGATATTTTACAAGATGTTTGTATTCTTAGCCAAACAATATTAAGTACATTTCATAGATTGTTTTACCTTTTTGTAATGTCATGAAAAATTACTTTGTCTATTTTTTTTTTGCATAAAACACGGATGCTGTAAAATATCTTTTGATAATTAAGGAACAATAACATAGTTCTTGGTGGTTTTGCTTAAGTGGATAACGTAATATCGATAATTATTTTAGTGTCTGTGTAATACTAAATCTATACGTTTCTAAACAATATTTATCACTGGAACGTACATTTGCTGTACATTTTTTGATTGATTGATTGATTGATTGATTGATTGATTGATCTTGTAGATGTGGTGAAAAGCGACAGTGTTTGCTTGTTGACATCTGAGCTCAGGAGATTAAACGAATGTAACGATAGACAGGAATGTAACGTAAAAAAAAATTACGTTTAAATAATTTACCCATTTTTGTTTATTGATTTTTACGCTGGCTTGATTTTGCAATGTATCGATATATCAAACAGCTAAACATGTGCCTTTCACAGTGTAAATATTTCTGTATGAAGTTAGTTCAGTTCTAATAATTCAACACTTTTTTGTTGATCTATAAAAAAATTCAATCGCAAAAATGTTAATACGTATTTAGTAAATCATAGTGGAATACTCTGCTATACTTGTGGAATAATACACGATACACATACTATTACCGCTTATAGTGCATAATAATGATACAAAAAAGTGATGAAAAACTATTAAAATGATATTGCTTTTTATTTGAAAAATTACAAATCATCTTTAAAATAATACTAGTAATAATACATTTAATTGATCACACTATGCACTTTACACTTCCAAGCAAATCTTCCAGAAAGATGCAGATTATTTAGTTACTTATATTTTTACCTTTCTTGGTAACGACAGATTTCGGATTGATTTGGTTTATTGACATTAGTTGTTGTTTCTTCCGTCGCTCTGTCTCTCGGACACGATCCAGCTGAAGGAAGTGATTCTGAAGCGTCTGACTGAGCGGAGACGGATATTCCTGCCGTCAGTTTGAACTGTTCTGGGAACGTGACACTCTTTTGTAAAGCAACGTGTCAAATCAATAGAAATGAGCTTGTGAGAAACACACACACACACACACACACACACGTGTTTTAACTTTGAAAAACAGTTATTAAACGCTCCAAAGTTTGTCCGGGAGCGTCTTCTATGTTCCGGGGATAATAACGGAGCGCGTCCCCCTGGAAACGCTCGCTGATTGATTCAGGAACATGTTTAAATAGCTGATACCTGCGGGGACGCAAATAAATTGTGGTTGTGCTTCTTATTTGTGGAGGAGATCGATACCGTCTGAAATGAGTTTGAGACCCCGAGTGTCTGGTGTGTGTGTGTGTGTGTGTGTGTGTGTGTGTGTGGGTTTAATATCGGACGCACACACTTCCTAAAGGCCGCCAATCAAACACGCCTCTCACCGCCTGTCAATCAAACACTGGTGTTTCAGCCCGACACACTCGACTCCAGTTTAACCAGCGTCTTCTCCAACACACTCTGTCCAGTGAAGAAAGACTGCCGATATACACACACACAGACACCTACACACACACACACACACACACACACACACACACACACACACACACACACACACACACACACACACACACACACACACACACACACACACACACACACACACACACACACACACACACACACACACA
>MU204351.1:388583-401837 GCA_017309775.1 Paedocypris sp. Pulau Singkep
AGAGAGAGAGAGAGAGAGAGAGAGAGAGAGAGAGAGAGAGAGAGAGAGAGAGAGAGAGAGAGAGAGAGAGAGAGAGAGAGAGAGAGAGAGAGAGAGAGAGAGAGAGAGAGAGAGAGAGAGAGAGAGAGAGAGAGAGAGAGAGAGAGAGAGAGAGAGAGAGAGAGAGAGAGAGAGAGAGAGTGAGAGAGAGAGAGAGAGACACAGAGAGAGAGAGAGAAAACACACGTTTGACTTGTTTCTTGAAAATCTCTCTCTCTCTCTCTCTCTCTAGACCTAAACCTAGATGTATAGGTTTAGATATAGATGAATATAGATGTAGAGATGGATAGATAGACAGATATAAAACGATCTATAGATAGATATAGATGGAACTATAGACAGATTTGGATGGATATATAGACAGATATTGATGTAGAGATATCTGCAGATATATAGACAGATATAGGTGTAGAGAAGGATTTATAGATGCATATAGATGTAAATATGGATATATAGACAGATATACATGTAGAGATGGATATATAGATGGATATATATGTAGAGATGGATATATAGACAGATATAGATGGATATAGATGTAGAGAAGGATTTATCAATGGATATAGATGTAGAGATGGATATATAGATGGATTTATATAGACAGATATATATGGATTTAGATATAGATATGGATATGTAGACAGATATAGATGTAGAGGTGGATACATAGACAGATGTAGATATGGATATATAGACAGATATAGATGGATTTAGATGCAGAATGACAGGTATATACGGATCTAATGACAGATCTAGATATAGATGGTATATAGACAGATAGTGATCAGATGAGTTTGCACTGCTAAAGTGCTCAGAAGCGCCAGGCGCCTGTATTCTGCGCTGATAATGGAGCTCCTTCCTCACGCAAGCCGCATGTACATTAATATTGATGAGGCGCTGATGTCACTGTCGGTTTGGAGCGTGTCTGAAAGGCTGATGTCAGAGGTCAGCGGGGTTTAAGTGTGTGTGTGTGTGTGTGTGTTTAACCTGCAGTTTATTTTGCTAAACGCTGGAGTAACGACGTACCGCGTGTTTCTCGCACGTGTGTGTGTGTGTGTTGGTTCGGCTCTGATCTTTCCTGTGTATTCTGCTGCCATATTGTGGTATAATCGTATCTAAACATAGTTAATCTCCAGAGTCGCCGCGCAACGCAATGTAAAGAAATGCTAATCAGGAGATTATAAACGACTCTTCTCCCACGCAAAGCGTAACGCAGCAAATCTCTTATCTGGAAATCCAAAATCAATAGTTTATGTTTCGCCGTCAAAGTCCATTTGAGATGAAACATGTCATAAAAAAATGCCTTTAAAAATCATGAAACGTGTAAATATGTGCGTTTGATGTACAAGTGTGTTCCTGCTCATCAAAGATAAATCACTCGTCGGTTTGATCGGCATTGAGCAGCTTCATTCGGTTTTTTCGCCAAAAATGTACGTTTCATTACATTGGCTTTTACATGACAATTACAAATTAAAGTTGTGTGTTTGTCAAGCACAGAAACAAACTATAATGAGCAGTGAAACTCTGAGAACAAGAACATCACATGTTGGGGAAGCAGTTTAGACGTGATATGAAAGTAGAATAGACAGAATAGGATAGATATCATGCAAAAAGAAGGTTGAGAATAATGTTTTATATTAAATACTATAAAAACCACACACTTTTCTATACTAGTGAGAGAAGTATTGAAAAGTGTCTCAAATTCTTTGAATTGTTATTTTTATTTTTATTATTAGTATTAATATTTTTACTGTTGTTGTTGTTAATATAATAATAATTATTATTATTATTATGTATTATTATTATCATTATTATTGTTATTATTACTAGTATTATTATTATTATGGTATTATTATTATTATTATTATTATTATTATTATTATTATTATTATTATTATTATTATTATTATTATTATTATTGTTAGTAGTAGTAGTAGTAGTAGTAGTAGTAATTGTATTATAATTATTATTACCATTGTTATTATTGCCATAATAATAATAATTTTTATGAATATTATTAGTTGTAGTAGTAGCAGCAATACATTTGTATCCTATTAATAATACTTTGTTTTGTTTACTTTCCATAACAACATAATTTTATTAACACAACTAAATACAGTATAATACACTTTTTTCTTATAGCTTTTAATTGTTGACCTTGTATGACGTGAGTATATGTTTTATTTTTTGTTACACGTTAAAACAGTTGTTCATTTTCAGCTCTGATGGTTTTGCCCGTGACTGGATCATCAGTCAGACACTTGAATCTGTCAATACATTTCAGTAGAGAGTAAAACTTTCAAGTAGTAGAAGTAGTAATACATTAGTAATTAATAATTATTTATCATTATCAATTAATGAAAGAATCACATTTTTTTTGTTTACTTTCCATAACTAAACCATTTTAAAAGCTCAAAACTTAAGCTTTTATCAAATACTTGTAATATAATATATACATAAAATAATCATTACAAAATTACATATGGATGTCATGTTTTTTTTTCTAACAGCTTTGAATTGTTGACCTTGATGACGTGTGTGTGTGTGTGTGTGTGTGTGTGTGTGTGTGTGTGTGTGTGTTGTATTTTCTGCTACGTTTGTTCTGCTGGTTTTGCCCGTGACTGGATCATCAATCAGACACTTGAGTCTTTGAGTAAATGATGTAGTAAAGGAGCGGATGGTCCGGCTGGTGGAGGTCACGCCTCTTTATGACCTCAGGGGGCGGGGCTTGACTGACCCGTGTCGGTGTGAGTTTGCCGCTCTGGTCAGATCGACCTCGGCCATCGTGTCTCAGGTGTCTTCAAGGCCGTCTTCATCTCTTCATCTCTTCATCTCTTCATCTCTTCCTCTGACTCTTCTTCACCTCCCGATGCTGGAGCAAAGACCAAAGCGTTAAGTTCCCTGCGGTTAGTCAGTCACAGTCATTACTAGAGTAGACGTGTAGATACTAGAGTCCAACAAGTACAAGTGTCCACTCAACCTCTTAACCCGAGTACCAGGACGCCATTTACTTGAGTAAAAGCATGGAGACCTCATGTGCGAAAGTAAAAAGTCCCACGTTTTGAAAAAGACTTGAGTCACTGTAGCAAAGTATCACATTTTAGAAGAACTTGAGTATTTTACTCATACTGAATTTAGGGGGAAAAAAACATTATTTTACGAGAACTCTTTGTGAGATTTTGTTTTCTGATACAGAAACGAAATGTAACACCTCAATGTTTCAAAAACGGTTGAACAAAATGAGTAAAAAGAACAAAATGTCAGTCTCGATCAAACTCAAATGGGCAAAAAAAAAAAATTATGAAAAGAAAATTCCGATCTGACTTTGCTATGATTCTCTGTTTTTCATACTCGGTACAATTACAAAGTAGCAATAAACACTTACACTTAAGAAAAGTAACAATCAATTTACTCAAGTACTTTACCCCTCTGCTTTTAACGCAAGTAAAAGTACTAACTGTGTAAAAGGAAAAGTATTGAAAAGAAAAAAAATCCATTAATAATTACATGTTTGATGAGGTAAAACATAATTTTTGCTCTGAATAATTACATTGATAATTAGTCAATTTTATATTTAGCGCGTTGGATTGATGCGTGTTTATGCGTCTCGACCAATCACAATCAAGATTGGCGCAACTTGTTTTTCGATGGACGATAACACGAGATTAAAACTAACCGAAGTGAAATGGGAGCAATTTTTACCACGTTGAAGAGTAGAAGTAATTAGTAGACCAAAATTCTACTTGAGTAAATAAGTATTGGTTACTCTGCTGTATCGTCTACACGTCTCTTCTGATTGGTTGTTTTGTGAATATTTCCTCCCGCGTCACCGGTTTGTCCGTCTCGTAGCTTTTTTCTTCGTGTGATCCAATCCGAGCACATTCCTGACTGAGGTTTATCGTCTGGAGTTGAGTTTGCTCTGTAATAGAAGCTTGTTCTAGACTCACCAGGGAACTCTGAGAGGTTTAAGAGTAAGAGTTGCCGACTCAAGACAATTAAAAAAAAAAAAAAACAAACAAATACAGAAAGAACAAACAACACTCCCGATGATCACAGTTACACGTGCTTAATATTAATAATCGTCATCGTCGTTGTTGTTGTTGTTGTTTTGAATATTATTACATCACACGTGCGTTATTCTTGCCTTTGTTGCTGCTGAGCGTTTTTATTTACTTCATTGATCTTCCATTATTTCTTGCTTATTTCCTTCCTTCATTGCTTTCTTTCTTTCTTTATTTATTTCTTTTCTGCCTTCATTACATTCTTCCTTTATTTGTTTCCTACATTTTTCTTTCTCTCTTTCTTTCTGTCTTTCTTTCCTTCATTCCTTCCTTTCTTTCTTTCTTTATTTCCTTCTTTACCCCTTTCTTTTTTTATCTTTCTTTACTTCCTAAATTACTTTCGTTCTTTATTTATTTCTTACATTTTTCTTTCTTTTCTCTCTTATTTTCTTCGCTGCTTTCTTCTTTTCTTCTTGTCTTTCTCTTTTCTTTCTTCATTACATTCTTCCTTTATTTTTTTCCTACATTTTTCTTTCTTTCTTTTTTTCTTTCTTTCTTTCTTTCTTTCTCACTCCACTTTCTCACTCCAAGTTTCATTATTACGTGCAGAACGTGTTGATGACAATGACACGTGCTTAATATTAATAATGATCCTCATTGTTGCTGTTTATTCTTACAGTATAACGTACATTATTCTTGCTTTTGTTGCTGCTGAGCGTTTTTGTTTGTTTTCACTTCATGTCATTGTTAGCAAATGTAAACAAAGAGTGACATCAAAGCTGCAGTGCAGATGTGGCGACTTTGATTATTATAGCTATTATTATTATTATTATATATTATAGATTATTTTAACCGTGTTTTTCGCTGTCATAAATAACAAGCAAACTTTATCGACAGCAGAGAGTTTGAACGATTACGTTTCTGGAGTGTCAGCGCGACTCACACTTGTTGTCAGAATGCTGCGGTGTGTGTGTGTGTGTGTGTGTGTGTGTGTGTTCAGTAAATGTACATTATATTCAAGCCATTAGAGGGCACAGTTGGCTCTCGGCAGCAGGAGATGCTTCAGATTTCTCTGGCCACAGCGTCTTCTCAACGACTGTTTTTAACGCTCTTCAGCTCCAGATTTAGGCGCCAATTTACGCCCGAGTGTAAAATCTGGAGCTGCTTCCGCGTCTCCATCCGAGAGCTCCACTGAGCAGGAATCTGTGAAGAGAAGATCCCACCTAATAAAAACAAATCAAATCAAATGAGAAATAAATACAGTGACGTACTGTGATTGATATCACGCCTGAATATATGACAGATCCAGAAAATCAAGGTCGTTCCTGTAAAGTGGATCACAGTAAGTGTCGCGTTTTTCGACACATTTTTTCCTGGGATACAGTGTTGTGAGATTAATGACTGAAGGCGTGAAGCGTTTCAGACGTCCTTAAAAATGACGGGCGGCTTGTAGTTTTCCCGCCAACTTTTAATTACGCGTGCCGCGTCTCCGCTCTTTGTTTAATTGTAGCCGCGGCTTGTTGCGGCGGCTCTCGGCTAATTATTAAATTGTTGCCTCGTTTGTGATAATTGGGCATCGAATGTGAAGAGATTCTTTCCTCGGGCGCTTTTTAAAAAGCAATTATTTATGGTTTCTTTAGACTAACCTACTCACTTACTATTTTTGTTCATTTATAAGTAATTTTAAAATGAGGATATTAATTATACAATGGTAATTATTTTCTCCCTAACAGTTTGTTTTATACACGTAGAGAACGCACTTTTTTCTATATTTCTGTATTATATACTGTATAATTTTTCTATATTATATATGTATGTTATATTATATACAGTATTTTTTTATATATTCAAATTTTTCTATATATACACATCTATATTATCTATCTTTTACATTTTAATGAATCCAGCCTATATCACACAAACACACACACACACACACACACACACACACACACACGATATTAACTTTAATATTGTGATAATGAAAAAAAACGTTGTGAAACTGAAATGCAAGATATCCCATTGAATCAGGGAAAACAGAAAATAAAATAAATAATTTAAAAAGATGAAAAAAAAATGTTAATTCTTAATTCTCTTTTTGTCTTTACATGTGCAGAACACTTGTGATATAGACGTGTGTGTGTGTGTGTGTGTGTGTGTGTGTGTGTGTGTTCCTCTTCCTGTAGTTCGCAGTCTACATGTGGTTTTGCGTTCATTATTCACACGCTCTTTTCCCGCGTATTTGTTTACTTATTTATTCATTTCCTCTTGATCTTGAAGCAGCTGTTTTTCCTCACTCCTTCCTGCTTTTTCACACGTCTTTTCAATGGAAAATCGCTGGCGTTGGCGCAAAATGCCATTGGAGGATTTTCGGTCTCGACTTGTAAGTGTGTTGCCGGGGAGGGCTGATTGGACCAATGAGGCGGCGGATCAGGCTACAGAGGTGGATTGTGGGTAGGAGGGTGGTGTGAACGTAGACCTCCAGCTGTGAGACGCCCAGAGCTGAAAGTCGCACAATCCTTTCAATTAAAAGCACAACATCATCTTTCATGCCACTTCCTGTGCGTCTCCACATCTCCCGAGTTCCTCGGCTCCGGCCGGCGAGTGGAGAACTGATCCGCTGGCCTTCTGTGATGGTGGTGGCCGGAGATGTTCTCTGAAGAAAAGGAGCCTTAACGACTCTGAGAAGAAAAGCCGAGCTCGTGTTTTACACCGGCGATTGTGGTAAAATGGGGCAAACGGCCTCTGGGGAGAAGGCGAGGGGGAATGTAAAGACTCAGCGCTCCTTTATTTGTGAATGAAGACGGGACGTTCCCCTCAACCACTCGGTTTAAGCGTGTGTGTCATTTACAGACACGACAGATAGAGGTGTGTGTTTTCTTATGGAACGTTCCGTCAGCACAATCAATAGAGCCACCGAACATGTTTGTACGAGCCATACAAACCTTCTCTACTTTATGTGAAGGAACAAGAAGCAACAAACTCACTCTTGAACTGAAACACACGTCTATTTTAATTATAGTTTGCCACTGATAATAACATTGCAGAATATGTGAGAGAATTGCAGTGGTAGACTGTCTGAGAGTGACATGGATGGATGGATGGATAGATATATAGATGGGTGGATGAATGGATGTGTGGATGAGTGTGTGGATGGATGGAGTGATGGGTGGATGTATTGATGAATGGGTGGATGGATGAGTGTGCGGATATGTTGATGATTGGGTGGGTGGATGGATGTATGGATAGAAACTTGGGGAAATGGATGGGTGAGTGGATGGAATGATGGATGGATGGTTGGTTCGGATGCGTTGGTGTGTGGATGGATGGAGTGATGGAAGGTGGAATGGGTTGATGAATTGATGAGTGTGTGTATAGATGGGTGGAAGGATGGACAGACAGATGGATGGATGAATGGATGGGTAGAATGGATGGATGGATGGATGGACGGGTGGATGGATGGATGGATGGATGGTGTGTACACAAGTCATTCAGCATGGAAAAAAATCACAATGTCCGTAAATCCGATGGGCCGTGAAAGGCGTGGCTCACTGGTCCCAGTCTCCTGTTATTCCAACCTCAGCAATGTCCAGTGTCTCGTGTTCTGGAGGCTCTTAGAAAGGAAAGTCCGAGTGAGAGGGATGAAAGTGTCTAGTGTATCAGCACTCTATCCTGAGCGCTGTCGCTTTATCCCCAAACACGTGTGTCAGAGTGACGTAAAGCCTTCGTGACCTGAACAAACACACAAGTTCCACATGCTCGGAGTAAACCGATCCTCGCGCTCCTCTATTCCCCTCAGCAGTGTTTAGTGGCTCCCCTGAGGAGCTCCATCATTCCAGAACCTCAGCTCCCCTTCCTCGTTCCCTATTTCCTGTCCGTCGCCCCGTTTCCTCTGCGAGCCTCTTTATTGTCCGGGCAGCGACACCATTAGTGGAGCGCGGCCGGTGTGATCAGTTGTGCAAACAGTGGGTGTTATTCCGGCTAATAGAGTTACTGGAGATTGTTTCCAGACAGTGGAGCGGAAACACCGACCCGCCCGAGAAAAACAGATCGTGGTTTCACCGCGTGTTTAGCGATGGCGTGATTAACCTCCCGCGAGTCGCGTCTCCTTGTTCTCGACGCCTTTAACATTCCGTCTCGGCAGCAGAAGGGATTCCTTTCTAAGTGCTTCAGATGTTCACACACACACACACATGAACGGTAAATCAGGTATGTAAATGTAGGATGTTTTCGTTCCTTTGCTCGAAAACGAGTGAAGACGTGTAAAAGCGTCGCAGTCGTCCGTCTGACGTCGTGTTTCACTGACTGACAGCTCTCATGTTCATCATGTGGCTCAGAATACTACACTGATATGGAATCAGATTAGGGCCAAAAATATCAAACGTACATTTTTTTCTTTTTGTCGCGCGCAATATTTTATGCTCTGGCTTTTAACTCTGTATGAGGTCCTGCATGTTTAGTGGGTTTTACTTATTTTAGGCCGTGGATTTATTTACATTTTATGATTCTGTTTTCAAACTTTGGTTGTTTTATGTCCTGGTTGTTCAGCACTTTGGTCGACCTCGGTTGTTTTTAAGTGCTATATCAATAAAGATGATTTGATTTGATTTGATTTACGTTTTCGTTTGAAACCTTTTTTTTTTCGCTTTGGATTTTTCGTTTTTTTTTTTTTTCGTTTGGTTTTCTGGCCCCTTAGTCCGATTGGCTAGTGAGAATGTGATGGATTGATTAATTCTCACCAGCCAATCAGAGTAAGGGATGCCCCCACGTGAAGCTCATGCCAGAAATAAAAAAAACAAACAAAAAAAAAATGTCAAACAAAAACGTCATGAATGCAAGCGAAAAAAAACAAACAACAAGCGTAATTGCAAGCGAAAAATAAAAAGCCAAACGTAAATGTGAAGCCTTTTAGTTCGTTCATTAGACATTTACGTTGTATATATATTTTTTTTACGTATGTATATATATTTTTGGCCTTAATCTGAATCCGTAAATGTATACACTTCTATTTTAAAAAAAAAAGCCTTGAGGAATTCCACAAGAAGAAATTTACAAGCCTTCACACGATGTTCACATCAACTCTGAAATATTGATTCTAATGTGAACATAAGGCCAGTGTGTGTGTGTGTGTGTGTGTGTGTGTGTGTGTGTGTGTGTGTGTGTGTGTGTGTGTTTACCTGCTGTATAAGGCCAGTGTCGTGAAGGCTGTGACGTCTTCTCTAACCGACAGCGCTCGCCTCAGACTCCGGGAAACAATCAGACGCTCTTCTGGAGGTAAACACGTCGCCCACGTCGCCTCTCAGTTGTGGCTTGATTGTATGCAAAGTCTTAAATTAGCTACTAGCTCGACTTCCAATGTTTACCCACCGGAGAAAATTGCACGGTTGGCTGATGAGGAAATGACAAGTGGAGGCGTGTTGGTGCTAAACGCATGTGGAGTGACGGAGAGTGTCGTGTAAACCTCGGCTCGGTGATCTCCGTCTGGTAGACGCCTCTTTGAGGGTTTTGCCGCTGGAGATGATGGCGATGGCTGAGACTGGCTTTTCTCTCTCTTATCTCCTCCGGCAGAGAGTGGCTGGAGCTGGGGAGCTCTACAGGAGGTCTTCTCCCCTCGGCCCATTGTCCAGCTCCTTCTCGCCATCCTCCACCACGGGGACATCAGTGATAATCACTCTAGCACCTATCGGGAGTTTGGCCCTTCATAAGCGGCCCGCTCTCTCTCACTCATTATGTTTTATTCACACAGCGGTAGTTATTTCCGTCACTGCGCTCGTTACTTCATCATCGTCGTTTTGCCAGCCAATCTCGCCGAGTTTGAACAGTTTCGGAAGATTCTCCTTTCTGTTCCTTCACTAGTGGCTTCTTTGATTTCAGACACTCTTGCGTCTCTATCAACAGGGTTTGACTCAAATCAGCCGTGTATAATTCAGTCCCTTCCATTAAAGCACTGGTCTACTGGTGATTCGCTCTCAGGGCTCGGCCAATCAGAGAAGTGCCCTTGTTTATAGGCTTTTATAAACCTATATAATTATAGTTTGTTTCAAGAATAATGCGAGTGTAAACCCATAAACACGTTCTTCCCAGCGTGATGCCTCCAGAGATGTAAAGATCTTCTCTGGCTTTCGTTGCAGGCTGATGTTCCCGCTCTCTACGTGATGAGGTGACCTCTGTTGACCCTTGACCTTCGTTTATGGACCAGAGTTCACGCTTGAGTCACCTGACGATGCTTTACCTGGGCGTGACATCCGGCAGGTCAGGTGAGTGTCAACCAATCATATCTCTCGCTTTGTCAAGACTAGACATGTGTGAAACTAGAGTAGATGCCTTCAACCGTCCGCTACAGATGGGAGGTTTGTGGAAAGGGTCATTAGTGTGTGTTGCGCATGTGTGTTGCTAAAGCGCCTCGTCCAATCAGAGTCGAGGATCGTGCTCATCCACCAATGAGGATCGACCGTGTTCCGTATCAAAAACGGCACCTCGCGTGATTTTAAAATCCGTACGTTCTTTGTTCACGCGATGCCGAATCAGGGCGGGACACATGCGGGGGAAGGGCAAAGCGGCGAAACTCCGCCCACACTGAAAACTTCCTGCGTTTCTTCTCCTCCGTGCCAGCGGGCGGTCGCGCCACTCTCTCCTTTTTCTGCCGTTTCTTCTGTCGCCTTGAGTATTTCATAACGGATTCGGCCTCCACCGACCAATCAGAACCCGCCTGGATTGTCTCCACTTTTCCCCTTCACGTTCCCGTTCCCAGCGTAGGCCTATTGTCCGATTTTTTTTCAAGAATCCCTATATTTATTTTCCGCGAGCCGTCCTGTTGCGCGGGCAGATGTCTATTCCAAAGCATTAAGAGAGAAAAGCCGCGTCCGTCTTTCCCTCAGTCACCGATCCTCCGCTCGCACTCGTCCTTCAGAAACGGGCGCGTTGTCAGCGTCTCGAGGTTTGCTTTCACTCCTCCCGCTTTTTGACTATTTTTGCAGCATATAGTGGGTCTGTGAGTGCCCATTCAGCGCGGCGTGGATATATTATTGGCCAAATTGCACGGCTTTCATGCAGATAAATGGGTTTTGGGATGAAAGGCGCAGTGTTGTGCGCGGGGTGATAACTTCATCGCAGCGTGGGGTCAGGGGCAGAGGGGGATTAAGAGGCGCTGCGGACCCCCGGACCACCTGCTGGGAGCCCGGCCCCGGTTAGCGCCTAGTGCTTGTGATCAGCCGGGCCATTGTCTGCTTGATTCCCCCCCTCGCTTCAGCAGAGTGAATAGAAAGCAGAAAGCAGAGCCATCCCGCGCTCCGACACCGACGTCTCTTGTTGGAAAGAAGTAGGTCAGGAAAAGGTGCGAGGACGGAAGACGCTGTAGACGTGAGGAAGTCTCTGCCTCCGTCGCCTCGGTTTGTCTGTAAACCGTCGTCTTTACGTCTATCCAACGTCCGGAACCGTGTGATATAACCACTGCTACTGTAATAATAATAATACTAATAATAATAATAATAATAATAATAATAATAATAATAATAATAATAGGAGTATTTGTAAGGTGCTTTTCACAGTTTTAACTGTCTCAAAGTGCACGTGTGAATATGTAAGAGTATTGTTGCTTTTTATTCATTTGATCCTCTGGTTGTTGATGTTTAAGTAAATGTCTGTGATCTTCACTATAAGATTGTTCAAGTTCAAGTTCAAGTTCAAGTTTATTTATAAAGCGCTTTTCTTAGTCCGAGACCAACGCAAAGACGCTAATGTGTAACACTTGTGTACAATTATGTTTCATTTCAAGTCACAGTTTTTTCCTCATTATTTATATATTCATATTAATACGTGTAAAAAGTGGGAAAAGACGGAGTCAATTCCTGGTTGTCATTCGCGGCTTCGCCAACAAAGATTTCTGAGTATTCTTCAACGCAATTGCCGCTAAATGATGATCCTTCTATCTATCCGTGCATCCCTCTTTCATTTTCGGAATGTCTGTTGGACTTTTTCTCGTACATTAGACCCAGTGACACTCCAAGCTTTGTGTGAGAGCCGGTTCTCCCTCGTCATTTATACTCACAGAGGCTCTTCGGGATTTCACTTCAGCGTTGAACATGTTGTGATTTCCTCAGCAGAGGAGAATCGTCTCGGCCTGGAGACACAAACTCAGACCGGCTTCTCTGCGCTTGATGAACACGCTTTAACGTGCTTTAATGGTGCAGAATTAACTCCTGGAATAAAACAAATACAGATCTGTAAAAACGTGTCACTAAATAATACACTGCAAAAAATGCACATGATAAAATAAGGAAATAAAAAAAAAACACAAAAACCTTTAAACAAGTTAAATGATCTGCCACTGGGGTGAGAAAGTTTAAATTGGTGAGACGACCTGAAACCAGAGAAACAATCTTGTTACACGGTAGATTTGTTTCTGCATTTCAGTTCTTGTTCTCATTGGCTTTAATAGAAGAAAGTAGCTAGTTTCTTAAATTCAAAAAGTTCCTGGTTAAAACATAATGTCTACTTGATTTAGTGTCAAATATCATCAGAAATATCAGTTTTTTCCAAGCAAGAAAATTCAAGTCCCATTTTCTTGAAACGGCAAAGTCATCTCTCACTCCTCGTCCTGACGTAGTCTTGTCCTCATTCATTCATCTTGTAAAAAAACAACAACAATTGTCTAATTTCAAGGTTATTCAGCTTTTCAGGAATGTATTTTTCGCAGTGTATCAAGATTATAAAAGCGTCCGTGAAGCGTAAGCGTAATAAAGGCGCGGCCGGTAAAGCTGGGGGTGTGTGATCAGCACAATCGTGTGGCGGCTGGTTTGTTGTGTGTGTGTGTGTGTGTGAAGTGTGTTTATACGTGTGTGAATACTGATGCGGGCGCAGGTGCAGGTGATGCTCGGCCTGACACCCTCCGTCTCCTCAGCATGTGAGTGTCGACACGCTCATGAATAACACGCCTGATGAATGGACCCGGCCGACTTAGCCTGAGCGTCTGGAACACCTGCCTCTCTCTCTCTGTGTGTGTGTGTGTGTGTGTGATACACCTTACTAGTATCAACAAAACTAATATAAGCTTCGTTTTAATTATAACACACTAGAACTTTTGCAGAATCCACTTTTAGTGTGTGTGTGTGTGTGTGTGTGTGTGTGTGTGATACATGTCATTAGTATCAACAAAACTAAAATAAGCTTAATTTTGGCTTTAACACCCTAGACTTTTCACAAAATGCACTTAAAA
>MU204351.1:401937-424862 GCA_017309775.1 Paedocypris sp. Pulau Singkep
GTGTGTGTGTGTGTGTGTGTGTGTGTGTGTCAGTGTGTGTTTAAGACTTCACTGAGTGAGTGAGTGTGTGTGTGTCTTCACTGAGTGAGTGTGTGTGTGTGTGTGTGTGTGTGTGTGTGTGTGTGTTGTATTTTCTGCTACGTTTGTTCTGCTGGTTTTGCCCGTGACTGGATCATCAATCAGACACTTGAGTCTTTGAGTAAATGATGTAGTAAAGGAGCGGATGGTCCGGCTGGTGGAGGTCACGCCTCCTTCTGACCTCAGGGGGCGGGGCTTGACTGACCCGTGTCGGTGTGAGTTTGCCGCTCTGGTCAGATCGACCTCGGCCATTGTGTCTCAGGTGTCTTCAAGGCCGTCTCTTCATCTCTTCATCTCTTCATCTCTTCATCTCTTCCTCTGACTCTTCTTCACCTCCCGAGTGTTTTAAGACCAAAGCGTTACGTTCCCTGCGGTTAGTCAGTCACAGTCATTACTAGAGTAGACGTGTAGATACTAGAGTCCAACAAGTACAAGTGTGTCCACTCAACCTCTTAACCCGAGTACCAGGACGCCATTTACTTGAGTAAAAGCATGGAGACCTCATGTGCGAAAGTAAAAAGTCCCACGTTTTGAAAAAGACTTGAGTCACTGTAGCAAAGTATCACATTTTAGAAGAACTTGAGTATTTTACTCATACTGAATTTAGGGGAAAAAAAACATTATTTTACGAGAACTCTTTGTGAGATTTTGTTTTCTGATACAGAAAGGAAATGTAACACCTCAATGTTTCAAAAACGGTTGAACAAAATGAGTCAAAAGAACAAAATGTCAGTCTCCATCAAACTCAAATGTGCAAAAAAAAAATAAATAATGAAAAGAAAATTCCGATCTGACTTTGCTATGATTCTCAGTTTTTCATACTCAGTACAATTACAAAGTAGCAATAAACACTTACACTTAAGAAAAGTAACAATCAATTTACTCAAGTACTTTACCCCTCTGCTTTTAACGCAAGTAAAAGTACTAACTGTGTAAAAGGAAAAGTATTGAAAAGAAAAAAAATCCATTAATAATTACATGTTTGATGAGATAAAACATAATTTTTGCTCTGAATAATTACATTGATAATTAGTCAATTTTATATTTAGCGCGTTGGATTGATGCGTGTTTATGCGTCTCGACCAATCACAATCAAGATTGGCGCAACTTGTTTTTCGATGGACGATAACACAGGAATAAAACTTACCGCAGTGAAATGGGAGCAATTTTTACCACGTTGAAGAGTAGAAGTAATTAGTAGACCAAAATTCTACTTAAGTAAGTAAGTATTGGTTACTCTGCTGTATCGTCTACACGTCTCTTCTGATTGGTTGTTTTGTCAATATTTCCTCAGCGCGTCACCGGTTTGTCCGTCTCGTAGCTTTTTTCTTCGTGTGATCCGATCCGAGCACATTCCTGACTGAGGTTTATGGTCTAGAGTTGAGTTTGCTCTGTAATAGAAGCTTGTTCTAGACTCACCAGGGAACTCTGAGAGGTTTAAGAGTGAGAGTTGCCGACTCAAGACAATTAAAAAAAAACAAACAAATACAGAAAGAACAAACAACACTCCCGATGATAACAGTTACACGTCCTTAATATTAATAATCGTCATTGTTGTTGTTGTTTTGAATATTATTACATCACACGTACGTTATTCTTGCCTTTGTTGCTGCTGAGCGTTTTTATTTGTTTTTACTTCATTGATCTTCCATTATTTCTTGCTTATTTCCTTCCTTCATTGCTTCCTTTCTTTCTTTATTTCTTTCCTTCTTCACCCCTTCTTTCTTTCTTTACTTCCTCAATTACTTTCTTTCTTTATTTCTTTCTCTCTTTTCATTCTCTGCTGCTTTCTTTTTTTCTTCTTGTCTTTCTTCTTTTCTTTTCTTCCTTCATTACATTCTTCCTTTATTTGTTTCCTACATTTTTCTTTCTCTCTTTCTTTCTGTCTTTCTTTCCTTCATTCCTTCCTTTCTTTCTTTCTTTCTTTCCTTCTTTACCCCTTTCTTTTTTATCTTTCTTTACTTCCTCAATTACTTTCGTTCTTTATTTATTTCTTACATTTTTCTTTCTTTTCATTCTTCTTTTCTTCTTGTCTTTCTTTCTCTCTTTTCTTTCTTCATTACATTCTTCCTTTATTTGTTTCATACATTTTTGTTTCTTTCTGTCTGTCTGTCTTTCTTTCTTTCTTTCTCACTCCACTTTCTCACTCCAAGTGTCATTATTACGTGCAGAACATGTTGATGACAATGACACGTGCTTAATATTAATAATGATCCTCATTGTTGCTGTTGTGATTATTCTTACAGTATAACGTACATTATTCTTGCTTTTGTTGCTGCTGAGCTTTTTTGTTTGTTTTCACTTCATGTCATTGTTAGCAAATGTAAACAAAGAGTGACATCAAAGCTGCAGTGCAGATGTGGCGACTTTGATTATTATAGCTATTATAGATGATTTTAACCGTGTTTTTCGCTGTCGTAAATAACAAGCAAACTTTATCGACAGCAGAGAGTTGGAACAATTACGTTTCTATAGTGTCAGCGCGACTCACACTTGTTGTCAGAATGCTGCGGTGTGTGTGTGTGCGTGTGTGTGTGTGTGTGTTCAGTAAATGTACATTATATTCAAGCCATTAGAGGGCACAGTTGGCTCTCGGCAGCAGGAGATGCTTCAGATTTCTCTGGCCACAGCGTCTTCTCAACGACAGTTTTTAACGCTCTTCAGCTCCAGATTTAGGCGCCAATTTACGCCAATTTACGCCCGAGTGTAAAATCTGGAGCTGCTTCCGCGTCTCCATCCGAGAGCTCCACTGAGCAGGAATCTGTGAAGAGAAGATCCCACCTAATAAAAACAAATCAAATAAAATGAGAAATAAATACAGTGACGTACTGTGATTGATATCACGCGTGAATATATGACAGATCCAGAAAATCAAGGTCGTTCCTGTAAAGTGGATCACAGTAAGTGTCGCGTTTTTCGACACATTTTTTCCTGGGATACAGTGTTGTGAGATTAATGACTGAAGGCGTGAAGCGTTTCAGACGTCCTTAAAAATGACGGGCGGCTCGTAGTTTTCCCGCCAACTTTTAATTACGCGTGCTGCGTCTCCGCTCTTTGTTTAATTGTAGCCGCGGCTTGTTGCGGCGGCTCTCGGCTAATTATTAAATTGTTGCCTCGTTTGTGATAATTGGGCATCGAATGTGAAGAGATTCTTTCCTCGGGCGCTTTTTAAAAAGCAATTATTTATGGTTTCTTTAGACTAACCTACTCACTTACTATTTTTGTTCATTTATAAGTAATTTTAAAATGAGGATATTAATTATACAATGGTAATTATTTTCTCCCTAACAGTTTGTTTTATACACGTAGAGAACGCACTTTTTTCTATATTTCTGTATTATATACTGTATAATTTTTCTATATTATATATGTATGTTATATTACATACAGTATTTTTTTATATATTCAAATTTTTCTATATATACACATCTATATTATCTATCTTTTACATTTTAATGAATCCAGCCTATATCACACAAACACACACACACACACACACACACACACACACACACACACGATATTAACTTTAATATTGTGATAATGAAAAAAAACGTTGTGAAACTGAAATGCAAGATATCCCATTGAATCAGGGAAAACAGAAAATAAAATAAATAATTTAAAAAGATGAAAAAAAATGTTAATTGTTAATTCTCTTTTTGTCTTTACATGTGCAGAACACTTGTGATATAGACGTGTGTGTGTGTGTGTGTGTGTGTGTGTGTTCCTCTTCCTGTAGTTCACCGTCTACATGTGGTTTTCCGTTCATTATTCACGCGCTCTTTTCCCGCGTATTTGCTTACTTATTTATTCATTTCCTCTTGATCTTGAAGCAGCTGTTTTTCCTCACTCCTTCCTGCTTTTTCACACGTCTTTTCAATGGAAAATCGCTGGCGTTGGCGCAAAATGCCATTGGAGGATTTTCGGTCTCGACTTGTAAGTGTGTTGCCGGGGAGGGCTGATTGGACCAATGAGGCGGCGGATCAGGCTACAGAGGTGGATTGTGGGTAGGAGGGTGGTGTGAACGTAGACCTCCAGCTGTGAGACGCCTAGAGCTGAAAGTCGCACAATCCTTTCAATTAAAAGCACAACATCATCTTTCAAGCCACTTCCTGTGCGTCTCCACATCTCCCGAGTTCTTCGGCTCCGGCCGGCGAGTGGAGAACTGATCCGCTGGCCTTCTGTGATGGTGGTGGCCGGAGATGTTCTCTGAAGAAAAGGAGCCTTAACGACTTTGAGAAGAAAAGCCGAGCTCGTGTTTTACACCGGTGATTGTGGTAAAATGGGGCAAACGGCCTCTGGGGAGAAGGCGAGGGGGAATGTAAAGACTCAGCGCTCCTTTATTTGTGAATGAAGACGGGACGTTCCCCTCAACCACTCGGTTTAAGCGTGTGTGTCGTTTACAGACACGACAGATATAGGTGTGTGTGTTTTTTCTTATGGAACGTTCCGTCAGCACAATCAATAGAGCCACCGAACATGTTTGTACGAGCCACACAAACCTTCTCTACTTTATGTGAAGGAACGAGAAGCAACAAACTCACTCTTGAACTGAAACACACGTCTATTTTAATTATAGTTTGCCACTGATAATATCATTGCAGAATATGTGAGAGAATTGCAGTGGTAGACTGTCTGAGAGTGACATGGATGGATGGATGGATGGATGGATGGATGGATGGATGGATAGATAGATAGATAGATAAATGGGTGGATGAATGGATGTGTGGATGAGTGTGTGGATGGATGGAGTGATGGGTGGATGTATTGATGAATGGGTGGATGGATGAGTGTGCGGATATGTTGATGATTGAGTGGGTGGATGGATGGATGGATAGATACTTGGGGGAATGGATGGGTGAGTGGATGGAATGATGGATGGATGGTTGGTTCAGATGTGTTGGTGTGTGGATGGATGGAGTGATGGAAGGTGGAATGGGTTGATGAATAGATGAGTGTGAGGATGGGTGTGTGGATGAATGGATGGATAGATGGATGGGTGTGTGTATAGATGGGTGGAAGGATGGACAGATGGATGGGTAGAATGGACGGGTGGATGGATGGATGGTGTGTACACAAGTCATTCAGCATGGAAAAAAATCACAATGTCCGTGAATCCGATGGGCCGTGAAAGGCGTGGCTCACTGGTCCCAGTCTCCTGTTATTCCAACCTCAGCAAAGTCCAGTGTCTCGTGTTCTGGAGGCTCTTAGAAAGGAAAGTCCGAGTGAGAGGGATGAAAGTGTCTAGGTCTTGTGTGTCAGCACTCTATCCTGAAGAGTATCAAGCACACGGAAGACCTTCCTCACGGGAGCGCTGTCGCTTTATCCCCAAACACGTGTGTCAGAGTGACGTAAAGCCTTCGTGACCTGAACAAACACACAAGTTCCACATGCTCGGAGTAAACCGATCCTCGCGCTCCTCTATTCCCCTCAGCAGTGTTTAGTGGCTCCCCTGAGGAGCTCCATCATTCCAGAACCTCAGCTCCCCTTCCTCGTTCCCTGTTTCCTGTCCGTCGCCCCGTTTCCTCTGCGAGCCTCTTTATTGTCCGGGCAGCGACACCATTAGTGGAGCGCGGCCGGTGTGATCAGTTGTGCAAACAGTGGGTGTTATTCCGGCTAATAGAGTTACTGGAGATTGTTTCCAGACAGTGGAGCGGAAACACCGACCCGCCCGAGAAAAACAGATCGTGGTTTCACCGCGTGTTTAGCGATGGCGTGATTAACCTCCCGCGAGTCGCTTCTCCACGTTCTCGACGCCTTTAACATTCCGTCTCGGATTCCTTTCTAAGTGCTTCAGATGTTCACGCACACACACACACGAATGGTAAATCACGTATGTAAATGTAGGATGTTTTCGTTCCTTTGCTCGAAAACGAGTGAAGACGTGTAAAAGCGTCGCAGTCGTCCGTCTGACGTCGTGTTTCACTGACTGACAGCTCTCATGTTCATCATGTGGCTCAGAATACTACACTGATATGGAATCAGATTAGGTCCAAAAATATCAAACGTAATTTTTTTCTTTTTGTCGCTCGCAATGTTTTATGCTCTGGCTTTTAACTCTGTATGAAGTCCTGCATGTTTAGTGTGTTTTACTTATTTTAGGCCGTGGATTTATTTACATTTTATGATTCTGTTTTCAAACTTTGGTTGTTTTATGTCCTGGTTGTTCAGCACTTTGGTCGACCTCGGTTGTTTTTAAGTGCTATATCAATAAAGATGATTTGATTTGATTTGATTTACGTTTTTGTTTGAAACCTTTTTTTTCGCTTTGGATTTTTCGTTTTTTTTTTTTTCGTTTGGTTTTCTGGCCCCTTAGTCCGATTGGCTAGTGAGAATGTGATGGATTGATTAATTCTCACCAGCCAATCAGAGTAAGGGCTGCCCCCACGTGAAGCTCATGCCAGAAATAAAAAAAACAAACAAAAAAAAAATTTCAAACAAAAACGTCATGAATGCAAGCGAAAAAAAACAAACAACAAGCGTAATTGCAAGCGAAAAATAAAAAGCCAAACGTAAATGTGAAGCCTTTTAGTTCGTTCATTAGACATTTACGTTGTATATATATTTTTTTTACGTATGTATATATATTTTTGGCCTTAATCTGAATCCGTAAATGTATACACTTCTATTTTAAAAAAAAAAGCCTTGAGGAATTCCACAAGAAGAAATTTACAAGCCTTCACACGATGTTCACATCAACTGTGAAATATTGATTCTAATGTGAACATAAGGCCAGTGTGTGTGTGTGTGTGTGTGTGTGTGTGTGTGTGTGTGTGTTTACCTGCTGTATAAGGCCAGTGTCGTGAAGGCTGTGACGTCTTCTCTAACCGACAGCGCTCGCCTCAGACTCCGGGAAACAATCAGACGCTCTTCTGGAGGTAAACACGTCGCCCACGTCGCCTCTCAGTTGTGGCTTGATTGTATGCAAAGTCTTAAATTAGCTACTAGCTCGACTTCCAATGTTTACCCAGCGGAGAAAATTGCACGTTTGGCTGATGAGGAAATGACAAGTGGAGGCGTGTTGGTGCTAAACGCATGTGGAGTGACGGAGAGTGTCGTGTAAACCTCGGCTCGGTGATCTCCGTCTGGTAGACGCCTCTTTGAGGGTTTTGCCGCTGGAGATGATGGCGATGGCTGAGACTGGCTTTTCTCTCTCTTATCTCCTCCGGCAGAGAGTGGCTGGAGCTGGGGAGCTCTACAGGAGGTCTTCTCCCCTCGGCCCATTGTCCAGCTCCTTCTCGCCATCCTCCACCACGGGGACATCAGTGATAATCTCTCTAGCACCTATCGGGAGTTTGGCCCTTCATAAGCGGCCCGCTCTCTCTCACTCATTATGTTTTATTCACACAGCGGTAGTTATTTCCGTCACTGCGCTCGTTACTTCATCCTTCTCGTCGTCGTTTTGCCAGCCAATCTCGCCGAGTTTGAACAGTTTCGGAAGATTCTCCTTTTTGTTCCTTCACTAGTGGCTTCTTTGATTTCAGACACTCTTGCGTCTCTATCAACAGGGTTTGACTCAAATCAGCCGTGTTTAATTCAGTCCCTTCCAATAAAGCGCTGGTCTACTGGTGATTCGCTCTCAGGACTCGGCCAATCAGAGAAGTGCCCTTGTTTATAGGCTTTTATAAACCTGTATAATTATAGTTTGTTTCAAGAATAATGCAAGTGTAAACCCATAAACACGTTCCTCCCAGCGTGATGTCTCCAGAGATGTAAAGATCTTCTCTGGCTTTCGTTGCAGGCTGATGTTCCCGCTCTCTACGTGATGAGGTGACCTCTGTTGACCCTTGACCTTCGTTTATGGACCAGAGTTCACGCTTGAGTCACCTGACGATGCTTTACCTGGGCGTGACATCCGGCAGGTCAGGTGAGTGTCGACCAATCATATCTCTCGCTCTGTCAAAACTAGACATGTGTGAAACTAGAGTAGATGCCTACAACCGTCCGCTACAGATTGGAGGTTTGTGGAAAGGGTCATTAGTGTGTGTTGCGCATGTGTGTTGCTAAAGCGCCTCGTCCAATCAGAGTCGAGGATCGTGCTCATCCACCAATGAGGATCGACTGTGTTCCGTATCAAAAACGGCACCTCGCGTGATTTTAAAATCCGTACGTTCTTTGTTCACGCGATGCCGAATCAGGGCGGGACACATGCGGGGGAAGGGCAAAGCGGCGAAACTCCGCCCACACTGAAAACTTCCTGCGTTTCTTCTTCTCCGTGCCAGCGGGCGGCCGCGCCACGCTCTCCTTTTTCTGCCGTTTCTTCTGTCGCCTTGAGTATTTCATAACGGATTCGGCCTCCACCGACCAATCAGAACCCGCCTGGATTGTCTCCACTTTTCCCCTTCACGTTCCCGTTCCCAGCGTAGGCCTATTGTCCGATTTTTTTTCAAGAATCCCTATATTTATTTTCCGCGAGCCGTCCTGTTGCGCGTGCAGACGTCTATTCCAAAGCATTAAGAGAGAAAAGCCGCGTCCGTCTTTCCCTCAGTCACCGATCCTCCGCTCGCACTCGTCCTTCAGAAACGGGCGCGTTGTCAGCGTCTCGAGGTTTGCTTTCACTCCTCCCGCTTTTTGACTATTTTTGCAGCATATAGTGGTCTGTGAGTGCCCATTCAGCGCGGCGTGGATATATTATTGGCCAAATTGCACGCCTTTCATGCAGATAAATGGGTTTTGGGATGAAAGGCGCAGTGTTGTGCGCGGGGTGATAACTTCATCGCAGCGTGGGGTCAGGGGCAGAGGGGGATTAAGAGGCGCTGCGGACCCCCGGACCACCTGCTGGGAGCCCGGCCCCGGTTAGCGCCTAGTGCTTGTGATCAGCCGGGCCATTGTCTGCTTGATTCCCCCCCTCGCTTCAGCAGAGTGAATAGAAAGCAGAAAGCAGAGCCATCCCGCGCTCCGACACCGACGTCTCTTGTTGGAGAGAAGTAGGTCAGGAAAAGGTGCGAGGACGGAAGACGCTGTAGACGTGAGGAAGTCTCTGCCTTCGTCGCCTCGGTTTGTCTGTAAACCGTCGTCTTTACGTCTATCCAACGTCCGGAACCGTGTGATATAACCACAGCTACTGTAATAATAATAATAATAATAATAATAATAATAATAATAATAATAGGAGTATTTGTAAGGTGCTTTTCACAGTTTTAACTGTCTCAAAGCGCACGTGTGAATATGTAAGAGAATTATTGCTTTTTATTCATTTGATCCTCTGGTTCTTGACGTTTAAGTAAATGTCTGTGATCATCACTATAAGATTGTTCAAGTTCAAGTTCAAGTTCAAGTTTATTTATAAAGCGCTTTTCTTAGTCCGAGACCAACGCAAAGACGCTAATGTGTAACACTTGTGTACAATTATGTTTCATTTCAAGTCACAGTTTTTTCCTCATTATTTATATATTCATATTAATACGTGTAAAAAGTGGGAAAAGACGGAGTCAATTCCTGGTTGTCATTCGCGGCTTCGCCAACAAAGATTTCTGAGTATTCTTCAACGCAATTGCCGCTAAATGAGGATCCTTCTATCTATCCGTGCATCCCTCTTTCATTTTCGGAATGTCTGTTGGACTTTTTCTCGTACATTAGACCCAGTGACACTCCAAGCTTTGTGTGAGAGGCGGTTCTCCCTCGTCATTTATACTCACAGAGGCTCTTCGGGATTTCACTTCAGCGTTGAACATGTTGTGATTTCCTCAGCAGAGGAGAATCGTCTCGGCCTCGAGACACAAACTCAGACCGGCTTCTCTGCGCTTGATGAACACGCTTTAACATGCTTTAATGGCGCAGAATTAACTCCTGGAATAAAACAAATACAAATCTGTAAAAACGTGTCACTAAATAATACACTGCAAAAAATGCACATGATAAAATAAGGAAATAAAAAAAAATACAAAAACCTTTAAACAAGTTAAATGATCTGCCACTGGGGTGAGAAAGTTTAAATTGGTGAGACGACTTGAAACCAGAGAAACAATCTTGTTACACGGTAGATTTGTTTCTGCATTTCAGTTCTTGTTCTCATTGGCTTTAATAGAAGAAAGTAGCTAGTTTCTTAAATTCAAAAAGTTCATGGTTAAAACATAATGTCTACTTGATTTAGTGTCAAATATCATCAGAAATATCAGTTTTTTCCAAGCAAGAAAATTCAAGTCCCATTTTCTTGAAACGGCAAAGTCATCTCTCACTCCTCGTCCTGACGTAGTTCATTCATCTTGTAAAAAAAAACAACAATTGTCTAATTTCAAGGTTATTCAGCTTTTCAGGAATGTATTTTTCGCAGTGTATCAAGATTATAAAAGCGTCCGTGAAGCGTAAGCGTAATAAAGGCGCGGCCGGTAAAGCTGGGGGTGTGTGATCAGCACAATCGTGTGGCGGCTGGTTTGTTGTGTGTGTGTGTGTGTGTGTGTGAAGTGTGTTTATACGTGTGTGAATACTGATGCGGGCGCAGGTGCAGGTGATGCTCGGCCTGACACCCTCCGTCTCCTCAGCATGTGAGTGTCGACACGCTCATGAATAACACGCCTGATGAATGGACCCGGCCGACTTAGCCTGAGCGTCTGGAACACCTGCCTCTCTGTGTGTGTGTGTGTGTGTGTGTGTGTGTGTGTGATACACCTTACTAGTATCAACAAAACTAATATAAGCTTCATTTTAATTATAACACACTAGAACTTTTGCAGAATCCACTTTTAGTGTGTGTGTGTGTGTGTGTGTGTGTGTGTGTGTGTGTGTGTGTGTGTGTGTGTGTGATACACGTTATTAGTATCAACAAACCAAAATAAGCTTAATTTTAATTATAGCACCCTAGACCTTTCACAAAAGGCACTTTGTGTGTGTGTGTGTGTGTGTGTGTGTGTTAGTATCAACAAAAATAAAACAAGCTTACGTAATTTTAATTATAACCCTGTAGACCTTTCACAAAATGCACTTTTAGTGTGTGTGTGTGTGTGTGTGTGTGTGTGTAAGATACACTTTATTAGTATCAACAAACTAAAATAAGCTTGATTTGAATTTTAACACTGTAGACCTTTCACAAAATGTACTTAAAATGTGTGTGTGTGTGTGTGTGTGTGTGTGTGTGTGTGTGTGTTTTATTAGTATCAACAAAACTAATAAAAGCTTAATTTTAATTATAACACTGTAGACCTTTCACAAAATGTTTGTAGTGTGTGTGTGTGTGTGTGTGTGTGTGTGTGTGTGTGTGTGTGTGTGTTTTGTGAGTTTTGGAGTGAAGCAGCTTCACCTCCAACAGAAATCAGTATCAGTAAAGATCATGTAATCAGCACATTTACTTTTTTTATAATATTTTAATATTGTACACTCGAACACACACACACACACACACACACACACACACACACACACACACACACACACACGCGCGCTGTATTTTTACTGTCACTTTCTGGCTATTTTTAATGTCTCACAAATGTATTCACACTCTCTTATTATTCACTTGTGCCATCTCTGGGTTGTGAGCTGATGATGTGTGTTTTCTGCGTGTGGCCTTCAAGCTTTCGCCTCGCGCTGCTCTGAGTGTAAAATATGGAGATGTTGGCAGTCTCGCAGCGCGGAGGAAGAAGTGTGGCTTCCTAAGTGTGTGCGGGGAAAAGATGGCTGTCAAAGCTCTCACGGGCACTCTGGAGACATATACTGCATTTATATATTCACTACACACACACACACACACACACACACACATAGATAGATAGATTAGGGCTGTCAAAAGATTCATGTTTTCTTAACAAATTAATCGCACTTCCCTGACCAAATTCATGATTAATCGCACTTAAATAACCAAAGCTTGTAATATTGGAGATGGAGGTGTAATATGTAAAAAATGTCAACACTAAAAAAAACTCATTTAGTTTAGTGACATAGTTTAGTGTAGTTTTTGTTACATTTGCAAAGTATCATCTTTGTTTTTTAACCCTCCGAGGTCGAGTGGCACTTTTTTCAAGATAATTAAGTCAAATAAGTAAATAAATAAACAAGATAAGTCAATTTTCGTCTTACATTTAAGTGTCATCCATCAATTGAAAGTTTGAAGTACTTTTTTTTTTTAACCTTACACTCTTAAAAAAAACAGGACGTTGAGCTTTTCGTGAAATTAATACAAAACTAAAACGTGTAGCGTGTCAGCTGAAAAACGTAACTTACTTCTAACATATTTAACTTACTTCTAATCACTCTAACATATAAAGCATTTCTTAGTAAAGTAAATACAGTGTTGTCTGTTTATCTGACTCGTGTGAATCTAAAGTGTCAGCGTTTTGAGATTCGATCCGACGATTCTGACCAGCGAGTTATTTGCAGTTGAAAAGAAATATGTGTGTGTGTGTGTGTGTGTGTGTGTGTGTGTTTGTATACAGTATATAGATTTATTTATAACATATAGTTCTTATTATTTATTTCCCGTTCTATTCCTAGCAGCTGTGATCTTCTACGTTTGGCTTTTGCCATCAACCAGTGAGCATATTCCAGGAAAGAGCTCCACATGTTCAATTACATAATTACATCATCTCCGATTTAGACAGATGTCCCATAATATGTTTCAAATGCAATCAGCCGCACTCGTTCCCCACGTAATGCGCCGGCAGAAGAGAAGCGATGTCCGCCGCGCATGAAGCCGGTCACGTGCTGGCGTCGCTCGCACGATTGATGTGGCTGTTACTGGTTTCGCCGCCGGCTCCATTTGCTGTGTTTTAAGCTGCAGCGATAGATTCACATTTCCACTACTGCACTTAAAAATAGACTCGGACGCAACGATTCATCGCTTAAACGTGACGATATCAGCGAAAAGCCTGTGATAGTCGCGATCTGAAGCCTCGCCGAGGTGATCTACAACACGACACTGCACAGAACACACGACAACACGTCAGGAAATACACAACTAGACCAGTACAAAGTGAAATCATCTGCCGACTTCAAACTGAGTGAAAGTTTTGTGAACGAAGCGACTGGAGATCTTGTAACACGGTAGATTTGTTTCTGCATTTCAGTTCTTGTTCTCATTGGCTTTAATAGAAAAAAAGTAGCTAGTTTCTTAAATTGAGAAACATTGTGTTCTTAAAATAAGAAGATTTCCACTCGACGTTTCTTGTTTCAGGAAGTTCCGTGTTAAAACATAATGTCTAAATGTCTCGATTTAGTGTAAAATATCATCAGATTAGCATTCTTTTCCAAGCAAGACAGTTCAAATGTTCTTCAGAGTCTCACTCTTAATCCTAACCTAGTTCATTCATCTTGTAAGAGAAAACGACACGATTTATTGTCGAGATTCTGTAGCTTGTCAAGAATATATATATATTTTTGCAGTGTGAGTCTGCGCTGATGTTTTAATTGCCGCTATCGCCTCACAATCGGCAGGCGCGGCGTTTAAATGGCGTTATTCTTTCTAAAGGCCAGCGTTTTGTGCTGCGCTGATGAGTGATAAGGAGGACCTGAATGAGGACTATTAATATGCAGCGCTCGGATCAAAACCGCACCTTGACAGGTGGACGCGACAATGGGGAAGAGCCGCTGAGTCGCATAAATTACGTCTTTCCGTTTTCCATCTGGTTTTAATCATCGTCCTGATGTTGTGACGGGGGAACGGCGGCGACCTTTAGCAGACGGACTCTCAGCTCTCACTGACGTTCTCTACTAGAGTTAAACCCCGCCTCCAGCTGTGACACGCCCCTTACGCCGGGGTCAGGGCCCGCCCCCATCACCCGCGGACCAGAAGAAGGTGCCGAGTCATGAGAACCACACGCTGAGCTTCTCCATCTGGATCTGAGCCAGTGAGTCACTAACACGACACAGCGTCTGTCCTCAGATCAGAAAATACATTCTTGACAAGCTACTAAATCTCCACATTTGTTATTTTTTCTTACACAATAAATGAACTACGTTAGGATCAGGAGTGAGAGATGACTTTGCCTATTTCAAGAAAATCGGACTTGAATTGTCTTGCTTGGAAAAAAAATGCAAATTCGAATGATATTTTACACTAAAGCGAGACATTTTTCCAAGTAGACGTTATGTTTTAACCATGAACTTCCTGAGACAAGAAGCGTCAAGTGGAACCTTCTTATTTTAACACAATGTTTCTCAATTTAAGAAAACTAGCTATTATTTTATATTAAAGCCAATCGAAACAAATCTACCGTGTTACAAGATCTTTTTGTCTTGTTTTAAGTCGTTTTACCAAGTCAATTTTCTCACCCCATTGGCAGATCATTTCACTTAATTACATTTTTTCACTCATTTTGTTTTTTATTTTTTCATGTGGATTTTTTCCCGTGTAGATCCTGCGTACTCGTCACACCCTGTTTGGGTTTTTTGGGCATTTTTTTTATCGCCGTTTTTTTCGTCAACGTTTTTTTCATCTCCCTTTTTATTGTCTGCGTTTTTTTCACCGTCTTGTTCTGGATCAGTGTAGAGAAGAACGATGGACCTTCAGCACAAGGTGTCCGTCCCGTCCGAGACTGAGATCGCGCAGCAGTAACATAACGAGACCTGTCACGTCAGCAGGGGGCGGAGCCTCCAGGTGGATCCCTATAGGTCAGCAGGATTCGCGAGTCATGTGAGCGCTGATGTAGGAGCCGCGGGAATCTCTCCAGATCTCAGGGGCTCGTGTAACCCACAAGCATCTGCGTCCAATCATCGCCGAGCTTTTATGGTCGGCCTCGTCGAATATTAAAATCATTGCACACGCTAAGTGAATTTCAGTAACGTAATCACCGGCTCTCCTTGTCTTCTTCTTCAGGCTCTTTGCAGCGAGACGAGATGCTCAGAGTTTCTGCTCGAAACACATCAATCAATCAATCTGTCAATCAAAAAAGAGGCGGATGATGTCACCACAATGTAATTACACAGTAAACGAAATGTATCTAACTGTAAACGTGTCTAGTTAGTGGCTAGTGGATTGTTGTGTGTGGCTAGTAATCAGTCTTAACCGTTCTGCAACAAGTGTTTTACAAAAGTTCCTAAAACTGTCGTAATGATTGTAAACCGGTTCTAATCGGTGACTACACTGGATGTAAACGTTACTTAACTTACTCACTCACACTTATTAAAATTATACTAATAACATACTAATATATGTTGATATGTTGATGATACTAATAACAAACACTTCTGTATATAGACTTCTTTTTCATTTTGTCTAATTTTTTTGTGGGATTTAATATATGAAATAGAATTGTACGTATCTAGACACACACACACACACACACACACACACACACACTCACACACACTCCGAGACGAACTACGTGTGTCCTGGATTCTGGAAAGTTGCGCTGCGTTTAATCTAATTTAAAGTCTCTGTAAAAACAAACGCGAGCTCTCGTCTGAAGCGCTTTCTTCAAGCTCTCAGAGATAAGATGAGATCAGTTTATAATGGCAACATTTCTGCTTCTACTTCCTGTGTTTAGACTAGGTTCTCAATCGGACTTATCACGCATTATCTCTCACACGCACAACTCATTTTTTGGCACTTTCTCACTGCCGCCCGTCCCATTACAGGCCCACCCTCGCTCGGAATCCCCCTCCGCGGGCCTGGAGTGTGTGTGTGTGTGTGTGTGTGTGTGTGTGTGTGTGTGTGTGTGTGTGTGTGTGTGTGAATTACTTTTTGTCAGATTTGTATAAAACTTTTTGTAATTGTATTTGATTGTATTTTTATTTACTCTAAAAATACCGACTATTAATCGTTAATATTACTACAAATATGAATCATTATGCAATGTATCAAGTTCAATGAAGAACAAAATGTAATGCAAGAGAGAGAGAGAGAGAAAGAGAGAGAGAGAGAATGAGACAGAGAGAGAGACAGAGAGAGAGAGAGAGAGAGAGAGAGAGAGAGAGAGAGAGAGAGAGAGAGAGAGAGAGAGAGAGAGAGAGAGAGAGAGAGAGAGAGAGAGAGAGAGAGAGAGAGAGAGAGAGAGAGAGAGAGAGAGAAAGATCAACATACAGATACTGAAAAGGAGAAGAAGAAAGCAACCTCCAAATCCAATTACTCTTGATAGTGGGATGAAGAAAAGGCCTGTGGGGTGGATGTGTGTGTGTGTGTGAGGAAGGTGAGCGCTTCTGAGGCTGGAGACGTTGTCAGTGGCGCAACACTAATCTAAGATGAGAAAGGAATGTGGAAATGGAGGCATTCCATCGCCGCTTATTGGCAACATGTGTGTGAGTTCCTCAGGTGCTCCTCTGGCTCCTCGTTCTCCTCTCGCTTCAGGGACGATGATGCAGACGAGGTCGCTGGAGAAAGATGAAGGTCAGAGACCGTAGGAGGAGAGTCCATCACGCGTCACACATCACTCTCATCCACTGTGTTAACTCCTCACACACACTCACACACACTTACTCGTCTGCTCGTCTCTGAGGTAAAAACGTTCAAGCTTTCGTCTGAAAAGTATGAATCATTTTTTTCTTCCAAGAAAGTAGCTTGTTGCTTAATTAACTTAATTATAAGCCTTTAGTGTGGAAGTAAATTCAAATTTGAATATATACACATTATACTTGTTACTTGGTACTTGATACTCTGACTCTGATCCACTGTGTTAACTCCTTACGCACACACTTACTCATCTGCTCGTCTCTGGTGTAAAAATGTTCAAGCTTTCGTCTGAAAAGTATAAAACATTTTCTTCATCCAAGAAAGTAGCAGGAAACGAGTCCTGTTGCTTAATTATAAGCTTTTAGTGTGGAAATAAATTCTAATTTTAATTGTCATATACACATTATTCTTGGTGCGACATGCAATGAAATGTGGTTTTCCAGTCGTCCAGGGATTGGAAAAATACAATAATGTTGTACAATACAATAAGATACAATAATAAGACCGCAATGCAGTGTACAGCGGTGGTGTAAAGTACTTGAGTAAGTGGACTTTTGGCTACTTTGTACTTGTACCGAATATAAAAAACATGAGCAACTTTTCCTCTTTCTACTTGATCTACTTGACCACATTAGTGATTGAGTATCTGTATCTTTACTCCACTACATTAGTGATTGAGTATCTGTATCTTTACTCCACTACATTAGTGATTGAGTATCTGTATCTTTACTCCACTACATTAGTGATTGAGTATCTGTATCTTTACTCCACTACATTAGTGATGGAGTATCTGTATCCTTTACTCCACTACATTAGTGATTGAGTATCTGTATCTTTACTCCACTACATTAGTGATTGAGTATCTGTATCTTTACTCCACTACATTAGTGATTGAGTATCTGTATCTTTACTCCACTACATTAGTGATGGAGTATCTGTATCTTTACTCCACTACATTAGTGATTGAGTATCTGTATCTTTACTCCACTACATTAGTGATTGAGTATCTGTCTCTTTACTCCACTACATTAGTGATTGAGTATCTGTATCTTTACTCCACTACATTAGTGATTGAGTATCTGTATCTTTACTCCACTACATTAGTGATTGAGTATCTGTATCTTTACTCCACTACATTAGTGACTGAGTATCTGTATCTTTACTCCACTACATTAGTGATTGAGTATCTGTATCTTTACTCCACTACATTAGTGATTGAGTATCTGTCTCTTTACTCCACTACATTAGTAATTGAGTATCTGTCTCTTTACTCCACTACATTAGTGATTGAGTATCTGTCTCTTTACTCCGCTACATTAGTGATGGAGTATCTGTATCTTTACTCCACTACATTAGTGATTGAGTATCTGTATCTTTACTCCACTACATTAGTGATTGAGTATCTGTATCTTTACTCCACTACATTGGTGATTGAGTATCTGTATCTCTACTCCACTACATTAGTGATTGAGTATCTGTATCTTTACTCCGCTACATTAGTGATTGAGTATCTGTATCTTTACTCCACTACATTAGTGATTGAGTATCTGTATCTCTACTCCACTACATTAGTGATTGAGTAAATGTATCTTTACTCCACTACATTAGTGATTGAGTATCTGTATCTTTACTCCACTACATTAGTGATTGAGTATCTGTATCTCTACTCCACTACATTAGTGATTGTGTAAATGTATCTTTACTCCACTACATTAGTGATTGAGTATCTGTATCTTTACTCCACTACATTAGTGATTGAGTATCTGTATCTCTACTCCACTACATTAGTGATTGAGTATCTGTATCTTTACTCTGCTACATTTGAATGGACACTTATCGTCTCGCTACATTGTGATTGCGAGAAGTCGGCATCTTTTTTTACCGTGGTTATTTTCTCTGGTGTGGATGAGGTGATATCGCCATCTGCAGGATGCTGAAGGTACTGATGCTGTTTATCAGCTCAATCACGTCAATCAGCAGTTGCACTTTTCTACTCATCTGAGTTTGACTGAGACTGACTTTTGATCTTTTTTTGCTCAGCTATTTTGAAACACTGAGGTGTTACATTTCATTAGTAAATTAAACCTCATAAAGAACTTCTTCTTGTTTTTCACATTTATTGGTGTTTTTTTTTAGCCTAAATGAAGTGCGAGTAAAATTCCAAAGTTCTGATTTGATACTGTGAGTTTTACTCGAGCGTTCTTGGAATTGGTGACTTGTAATTTGTAGTGGAGTAATTTTTACAGTAAGGTGTCTGTACTTTTACTCAAGTATGGCTCTCAGTTACTCTGATGTACAGTGAGAAATTGATTGGAATTCAGTCCACACTGCAAAAAACAATTCTTGACAAGCCCAAAGATCTCGACACAATAAATCTTGTTCTTTTTTCAGACAAGATAAATGAACTAGTCTGGAATTAAGAGTAAAGGATTAATTTGCTCGTATCAAGAAAGCAGATCTTGTTTCAAGTCGCCTCACCAAGTAACATGTTCTCACCCCATTGGCAGATCATTTCACTTGATTTAAGTCTATTTCACTAGATTTGTTTTCTATTTTCTTGCTTTTCGTGTGCATTTTTTTTGTGCAGCTGCTTCAGCGGCTAGAGGCCATTTCGCACTGTTCGGTGAATCACAGTGACACGTGTGTGTGAGTGTGTGAGTGTGTGTGTGTGTGTGTGTGTGTGTGTGTCCTGGACACATTATTGTCTACTGTGGTGGTGGTGGTGGTGGTATGCGGGCTGGTAGCAGTGGTGGCGGGGCACATCTGGAGCTCTCCAGCTCTCTGTCCTGGGTGAGACTGAGGATGAGGAGCGAGGCGGTGATGACATTGACTCGTCCTGACGCTGTAGGTGAGGAGGATGATCTGCACCATCATGAGATGCAGTCAGTGGTTATCAGAGCTCCCAGGGTCCGTGAGGGAACCGCTTCTTCTGATCCAGAGTGTTCTCTCTTTTCTTGATGATGCTCAGTTCAGGGTCGGTTAGCGTTTTGCGATATACGCTTCGTTTTCCGCATTGCTGGGCGCTGAAGGCCTGAATGTCGACTTAAAGAAAATGATAGGATGTAAAACCTCAAACGACACCTTTAAAAGAAACACCACCTCTAATAGAGCCCCGCCTTTAATGAAACACCACCTCTAATAGAACCCCGCCTTTAATGAAACACCACCTCTAATAGACCCCGCCTATAATAAAACACCACCTCTAATAGAACCCCACCTTTAATAAACACCACCCTCAAAGAGAACACCACCTCTAATAGAACCCACCAATAATAAAACACCACCTCTAATAGAACCCCGCCTTTAATGAAACACCACCTCTAATAGAACACCACCTCTAATAGAACCCACCAATAATAAAACACCACCTCTAATAGAACCCACCAATAATAAAACACCACCTCTAATAGAACCCCAACTTTAATGAACACCACCTCTAATAAAACACCACCCTCAAATAGAACACCACCCCTAATAGAACACCACCTCTAATAGAACACCACCTCTAGTAGAACACCACCTATAATAGAACCCCGCCTATAATAAAACACCACCTCTAATAAAACACCACCCTCAAATAGAACCCCGCCTTTAATGAAACACCACCTATAATAGAACACCACCTCTAATAGAACCCCACCTTTATTAAAACACCACCTATAAAATAACCTGTTTCTGGTTCTGTATTTAAAAAAAAAAAATCTGATTTTCATTTAATTTGTACAAGTTCGGCGCATTTAACGGCCGCATGTGGCCCGCGGGCCGTAGGTTGCCCACCCCTGACCCAAAGTAAACACACTTTCACCCTTCATGACTATTCGTCGCACACTTCTGGTTCATTCGGACACGTTCAGATCGTGAATAGCTCTCGTACGAGTGACCACAAGGTTTTCCCCAAGACTTCATTTGCATCAATAATATAATCAGGCTGTGGAGTGTGTGAGACGCGTCTGAAAGCGTGTACGGCATCACTAGACAAGTCTTCACACTCACACACACACACACACACACACCTCTGGGCCATTTAGTGCCTCCAATTAACCGCATGTGCCTATCACTGGACTGATGAGGACGGACACCAGCGTGACATCAGTCTCCTGAGGGAAGAGACGAGATGCCGATGAGAAGACTTTCATTTACATATTATGTCTGTTAGCTCAGGAAAATGTGTGCAAAGAAAGTGTGTAAGTCATGAAAAAATATCCCCGATTGGAGCCGCCGTGTGTGTGTGTGTGTGTGTGTGTGTGTGTGTGTGTGTGTGTGTGTGTTTCTGCCGGGGAGGAAGTGATGAAGGGGAGATGCGACACTTTGATGATGATGTTAATTTGGGGTCACAGATGTTACACGGGAAAAAATCATCTCCACAGCAACAAAAACAAAACCTGGAAACAATTTTCTTGTGATGTTTTTGTCGGCTCAAGTTTGACACTTTTCCATTATACTGACTCGAAATATATTGTAAGCTGAACCAAAATTGTAATGTTGCAATGGTGTACAAATGTACGTGTGGAAACAGGTCTACAACAAATATTAAATTGAAGAAGATTTTAAAAAATATTTTGAGAATTTTATTGTACGCATTCATGTTATTTTTTGTAGTTTGAGGAACATAATTTAATGTTTCAAAAGAAACTTAATGAATCATGTTGATTGAATCAACATAAATGTCTAGACCAAGTTTTAGAATTTTTTTACTCTCTCTCTCTCTCTCCTTCTCGTTCTTTCTTTCCATCTTTCTTTTGTTCTTGATTATTTTTTTCTATCTTTCTCTCTTCCTCTGTCTCTCTTTCTTTTTTCTCTCTCACACATGCTCTGTCTTTCTTTTTTTCTTTTGTTCTTTTTATTGTTCCATCGTTATTTCTTTTTTCATCATTTTAATCTCTTTCTTTCTTTCGTTACTTTTAATTTTAGAAGATAATTTTCTTTCTTAGCTTATTTTCTCTCTCTCCCTCTCGCTCCCACTCTTTCTTTCTTTTATTCTTTTTTGTTCCTTTTTTTCTTTTCTTTATTTCTCTCTCTCTCTCTCTCTTTCTTTATTTATTTCATTCCGTTTTTTTGTTCTTTCTTTTGTTCTGTTGTTCTTTCTTTTTCTATCTTTTTGATCTATCTCTCTTTCTTTCTTCCTTTTATTCTTTCTTTCATTCTTTTTTCTCTTTTGCTCTCTCTCTCTCTCTCTCTCTCTCTTCTGGCATAAATGTATTCAGCAGTCTTTTGTAACGTTGAATCGCTTGTGAAAATGTAGAAACTTTCAGAAGGTGTCAGAGCGACTGGATGAGTGGAAGATGTTTGTCGTGGCTTCACACACTCGCTCGTGAAACCAGAACCCGGTTCTACCCAGAAACCCCCGCGGTCTGGAGCGCCGTCCATCCCAACCTCCCTGTCTGAGTTACGTGAATTGGGAATTTCTAGTGGTTTGGACTGTTCCTGGAGAACCCGCTTCAGCACAGCAGGTCCGAGCTGTGAGCTCTTCTGGAGCAGCGGCTCCTTTTGTCCTCCGACTCACATTTACTGATGCTTCTGTTGCTCAGCCGGACCCCCGTCTCCGCCCGCTTCGGCCCCATTGTCCCGCGACACTTTAGTTCTGATTAGCGCTTTAGTTCCTTCTCCCGCTGCATCCCGATACGTCTCCTCAGATTTAGTCAGATCCTCTGCAATTCTGGTCTGAAGAGATGAATTGTTTTATTCATCAAAAAAAAAACACGGAATAGTTGCTTCACTGTGACGACACACACACACACACACACACACACACGTTACTACACACTGGAGGTGTCGAGCAGAACAACACTATCTACACACATTTTTACACCAAAGTTTTCACAAAAATGTCAGGACTTGCAAGTGAATCAGAACTACAGCTTCGCAGACAGTCTGAGAGCTGGGAATGTCTTACTTCTGGTTTAAATAAGTGAAGTGTTCTGTGTTTAACACACGTCCTGCAGGCCGCACCACTCCCACCTATTATAATCATTATAATCATAGGAAAAACGTTATGTGTTCATTGCAACTCAATGGCCATATGCACTGTGACTTAATAATAATAATAATAATAATAATAATAATAATAATGATGATGATAAATATAATGATAATAATAATGCATTTCATTTGTTTATTTGACTCTCAAGTTTGCCTAATACTTTTTTTTACACATGATATGATATAAATTATCATTATTATGGTGTATTCATTTTTACGTTATTGTTATTATTTTTAAGCTATAAATAAATAATTAAATTTGCATATAAACTAAACAAAGATAAATAAAAAAAGTATTATTTAAATATTGGTATATCTGTATAAAGGTAAATAATAACTATATAAAAATAACTATAAACTAGAAATCAATATTATTTTTATATTTTATATTGTTATTACTATTTTTATTTGGTCATAATTCATTTTACTATTGTGCTATTATTTTGACAGTGTGTTGTGTGAGTGAGTGTATGACTGAGTGTGTGTGTGTGTGTGTGTGTGTGTGTGTGTGTGTGTGTGTGTGTGTGTGTGTGTGTGTGTGTGTGTGTGTGTG
>MU204351.1:452599-464515 GCA_017309775.1 Paedocypris sp. Pulau Singkep
ATCGCTCCATCCCCTCATCGCTCCATCACCTCATCGCTCCATATCTCCATCGCTCCATCTCTCTCTCTCTTCCCATCCACTTCTTCAAACTCTTTTCCACACAAACACATTTTCTGCTTTTTTTTCCTTCCATTCATGTACATATTTACTTTTTTGAAAGTGTCCTTCTCGTCAATAAGTATCGATTTTTTTTCTTTTTCTCCAGCAGAAGAAAGTGACTGAAGGTGTCACAGAAAGTGTTCTCTGTTTATTTAGCAGGAAGCAGAAGAGCGGCGTGCGTGCTGGTAATGAACAGCCGCTGTCACTCAGGCGGATCAATGTGGCCGCTTCTCTTTCACGCCGGTGTAAAGGAAGACACACCTCGGTTGCCTGGCAAACACTCGCACTGTTATTCATCTACATGTCACTCGCCTCCGGGGACACGAAGCTCCCGCACTGATCATCACACCTTTACTCTCAATCAATCCGCTTTTACAATCTTACTCCACACGCCGTTACTCACCCGATAATCTCGCGTAATTAACATGAGCTTTAATTATTATTCGATGCGCAACGAACAACCCGCTGTCGACATCAAACACACAAGTTCTTTGCTTTTGACATCTGTATTTCTTTTGTTTTTGTATGTGATAAGTAGCTTTAATAATTGTAATACTGTACATTACTTTTATATTTTTATACGCTATTTTGTATCAATTATTATTATCAGGGGTGTAAAGAGTAGCGGACAGCCATACTTGAGTAAAAGTACAGATACTTACTGTAAACATTACTCCACTACAAGTAGCAAGTCACCAATTTCAAAAAGACTTGAGTCTTGAGCAAAGTATCCCATTTTAAAAGAATGTAAGTATTAAGAAGTATTTCTATTCGTGCTCAAAATAGGCCCAAAAAAAAGGAAATATGAAAACAAACTATTGTTTTCCAAGACAGAAACAGAATTTAACCCCAATGTTTGAAAACTGGTACAACAAAGTAGATAAAAAGAACAAAAAGTCAGTCTCAATCACTTAAACTTGCAAGTAGATATAAAATAGAATGATTAATCTGATTAGTAAATTATATATTTTATGTATTATATAAAGTTATATATTATATAATAACATTTGTGAAACACATTTTTACGCCCCTAATTCGCGTTCTTGTGGTTTCTAATTGACAAATAGCCTCCATTACCTTCAGCAGCCTAAAGATGGCGATATTCACCTCGTCTGCACAAGAAATTAACCGCGGTATAAATCGATTCCGGCTTGTCGCGCACAATCACAATGTAACGAGTAACGATAAGTGTTTGTTCAAATGTAGTGGAGTGAAAAGTACTGCTACTCAATCACAAATACAGTGGAGTAGAGAGTAAAAATTGCTCATATTTTTTATACTCAGTGCAAGTACGAAGTAGCCAAAATCGTACTTAAGTAAAGTAACGAAGTACATTTACTCAAGTACCTCACACCCCTGATTATTATCTAATACAGGTGTGTCTAAATGGTTTTCACCGAGGCCACATCAGCAGGTTGTCTGTCCTCAAAGGGCCGGATGTAACTTACGTATGATAGTAACTACTCAAATGTGATGTCAAATAAATGTAACTAGTTTTAATGTTAAACAACTGTCCCTGGTCCTGTAATGGCCGGGTGTCTCACACAACTCATTATTAACATCATAACTTAATCAAGTGACTATTGCTGTTGCGTAGAAAACCCAAGTTTGCTTGTTGCTGTAATATAAATGTCAGCTTATGAAAACACACATAACTCCATTAATGAAGGATCAAACTGTCCAAGCGAATAAAGAAAAATAACATAAAATTGTGGGAAAGCGTTTGGTCAACACACGCTCTTAACTTATTTTTTGGTTTTTATTTTTAGACACTCAAAACTTTAAAGCTCTCGCGGGCCACGTCACATGGGATTTAATATATTATTTATTAAGACATTATTGTTCAGTACCTATTTGTTTTTGCTGTGCGGCTTTGATTGTCAATTTGCGTCCAATAATGTTCATTTCATGTTTGTGTAATAGAATGCTGCTCTGTTTTATTGTGTAGTTTGTGTAGTTGTGATAAGTGTGAGAGAGTGATAGCGCACAACTCACCAGTCCATCACACGTTAACTCTTTGTTTATTGCCGTGTGACTCGTCGCTTTATCGTCACGTCGTTTTGAAATCAAACGCATAATTCCGCGCGTAAACGCAACGGTGACGTTTGATTTGTTTTCACCCGCCACGGATCGTGTCGCTAGATTAGAATCGTTGAAATTCATCATTTTCGGTTCTAACCACATACACACACGCACATGTATAGATATATATAAATATATAATAAACTGCACAATTCCTCCGCTCCAGAGACTTTCTTTGAGCGTCTGCTGGTGTGGTGTTCCACCGGTGTGAAGTGTTTCTCCTCAGACTGACTCGTGTTCTGTTCATCATGAGCCGAGACTCGCCCTCACTGTTTGTTTTACTGACACTGATACCACTGTAATCAAGCCGCAGACAGACAGACTGACAGACACTCTGCATCTTCTCACTCCAGGAAAACATCACCAGCAGGACGTGTCGCATCGTGTGTGTGTGTGTGTGTGTGTGTGTGTGTTTCTGATTTAGTGGGGTAAAAGTTAGTGGGGTGTTTCTCAAAGTGGCGTGCTGAATCCTAGTTTTTAGCCCAAAGTGGGGTCCTATGGGTCTCTCTCTCTCTCTCTTTCTATACCCCCCATCTCATCTCTCTTTTTCTATCTCTCTCTCTCTCTGTCTCTCTTTCTCTTTCTCTCTATCCCCCCATCTCATCTCTTTCTCTCTCTCTCTCTCTCTCTCTCTCTCTCTCTCTCTCTCTCTCTCTCTCTCTCTCTCTCTCTCTCTCTCTCTCTCTCTCTCTCTCTCTCTCTCTCTCTCTCTCTCTCTCTCTCTCTCTCTCTCTCTCTCTCTCTCTCTCTCTCTCTCTCTCTCTCTCTCTCTCTCTCCTATTCCGGCATCGTGCTGTAGATTCATGGTCTCTAACCTCCGCTCTGTGGACCGACACCGGCGCCGAAGAATCAGATTAGTGCCAAAAATATCAAACAAAGAAATGTATTTAAAAAAAAAACAAAAACTAACGGAAATTATTCTCGTTTCCGTTTTGTTGTTAGTATCACTTTCGTTCGCCATTTCACTTTTCCGTCTCTTGTTCAGTTGCGTGTGTGTGTGTGTGTGTGTGTGTCACCGCGTCTCCCATCGTGTAGCCACACATTATTGTAGTAACTTATATTGTAGCAGTATTGTAGCACAACTAGGCGTGTCAGACATATTAAGAATCTTGCTTTTGTTATGTGCAATGTTTTTTTGAAAACACTTTTTTTTTATTTTCTTTTATTTCTAAGCTGTAGAACAAGTTTAAGCCACAATGTATACATTTAAAGAGGAAATAAAGTTGTCTAATTTAACAAAGGTCTCTGACATTTTCAGGTATTACTGTTTTTTTTTTTTTTTAATGCATGTTTAAATACAAATAAACACTAATATATGTAAAATACTAAATTAACAACTAAAATCAGAAAATTTTCTCCCACTTGATGACCACTGTTGTAGATGAAGTGTTCAAACGTGTGTGTGAAGTGTGTTTAGAGTCGTCAGTGACGCTGGAGTGAGACGGGTCCATCACTCTCACACCTCACGCTCCACACACTCTTCTTCTTGGCCTGATGTAAAGCGAGAGTGTGTGTGAGTTCAGGTTACGGTGTGTGTGTTTGTGTGTCCGCCGGTGGATGTATGGCTTGATTTAGTCGGGTCGCACACACACGCTCCATCTTACTGTCAGCGTGACCTCCCAGCTGTGTCCTGTCCCTGTGTGTGTGTGTGTGTGTGAGTGTGTGTGTGTGTGTGTGTGTGTGTGTGTGTGTGTGTGTGTGTGTGTGTGTGTGTGTGTGTGTGTGTGTGTGTGTGTGTGTGTGTGTGTGTGTGTGTGTGTGTGTGTGTGTGTGTGTGTGTGTGTGTGTGTGTGTGTGTGTGTGTGTGTGTGTGTGTGTGTGTGTGTGTGTCGTTACATTTTAGCAGCTTCGTGTGCAACATTTAAAAGCAGTTCTACACACACAAGCTACATTTCCAGTTTTACGTTTTATTTTAAACCAAATTTAGCTCAATGTAAAAGTAGGACATGTTTGAACATGAAATATAAATGTGCCCTTTTCAGATGTTTCATGTTTTATTTGCAAGAAGTTAATAATTGGTTAGTTTAAAAAAATAACTTCAATCATAGTGATGCGAAAACGTGTTATTTGGCTGAAGTTCATCACTTGTCGGTTTGAAAATATGGTTTGTATTCATTCAAAATGATGTAAAATTGATTTATAATATTTGATTTTTATTGATTTATTTAATTGTTGATTTTTTTCCACAATTAATAATAGTTTAAAATAATAGGTTCATAACACTATACACGCGCACACACACACACACACACACACACACACACAGACACACACATATAGACACATAGTGTTTGTAGTCTTATGAACCTATTATTTTATCTATACATAAATATATATATATGTTCAAGTTCTGTTCTGAGCATAGGCACTTTTCACATGTTTAACTGTCTCAAAACGCATTATATATATATATATATATATATATATATATATATATAAACTATATGATTTCTTGTTTTATTTTTCAAGAGAATTTGAACTTTGTGTTTAGATATGTTGTGTAGACTGAAGTGTAGATTGTGAAGTGAAAAGCGCAGCGTGTGCGTTTGTGATGAGCTGCGTTCCTTCATTTTCTGATCTGTGGCTATTCACAGAGTTTGCCGCCGTTTTGCACACACACACACACACACACACACACACACACACTTTTCCGTTCAAAAGAGCGACACTCGAGCCTGCCGCGTTCCCTCAGTTAAACTCGGCATCACGTGTGACGGCGGAACACTTCCAACGCCGCGGCTCATTTTCCGCGACACGACAGTGCAGAAGACGGCGTTGTGTGTCTGTCAGCCTATCGCGAGCAGGCGTGAGGATGAAAGGCGCCGGAGGTGTCACACTCCCAGATTCCCATCGCTGTGGCCCAGCGGGGCGACGCCTGAACCTCCAGCGCGTCCCGTGTCTCCAGCATCACAGGAGGCGTGTGCGTGTGTGTGTGCGTGTGTGTGTGTGTGACCTACATTCCTCCGCCCGGTTCCTGGTGGTGGTGAGTTGCGGGGACCGGACGTTGGGGTGGGGATTGTGAGCGGGCGTGGTCCGGCGTTCCCAGAGTCTTTGGTTGTGATGCGTGCGGAGTGTTTGTCGACGAAATTACTTGAAATGATTCCACAAAAATTCCTGAGCGGCTGAGCTGTCTGTCTTTTGTTTTCAAAAAAGGAAACGTTGTTCAGGAAAAGCATCGTGTTTTTATGTCTGCTGAGTAACTTTTACAGGTAATCAGCCCCATATGTACGTGTAATAATACGTTATTACTAAGTGTCAAATATAAATGTATATAACACATATACGTCCTTGTATGTGTGTGTGTGTGTGTGTGTGCAAATCAATGCTAAATGTACTAAATATAGATCTATATATTTTTATTTACATATTTTTTTTTTTAATTGTGTAACACTAACAAATTAGGCCTCATTTAGTCAACAAGAGAAGCAATTAATAATTAAATACTAACATCTGCACATATACGTGCTATTATAAATATTATTATTATTATTATTATATATATTATTTTAAATATAATATTATAATTAATACGTGCTATTACTAAATGTAAAATAGCATATAGGGCCTTATAAATATACATCTATTCATTATATAGTGTGTAGTGTTTGTGTGTGTGTGTGTACAGATCTATACATGTTTTTTTTCATTTACATGTTATTTTGTTATTTGTGTAACACTAACAATTTAGTGTTTGTTTTAATTAGGCCTCAGTTAGTCAACAAGAGAAGAGAATAATATAGGAACAAATAACACACGTATGTAATACTACTATTACTACTATTAGACTACTACTACTACTACTACTAAATAATGCACGTTATTACTAGATGTAAAATATACATTTACATAAATCATATACGTCTGTGTGTGTGTGTGAATTGAAATTGAATTGAATTGAAAAATCCTTTATTAGTCCCACAGCGGGGAAATTTCACGTCACGACAGAAACAACAAATCCAAACAAATAAATAAACAAGCATCACCATAACACCATGTGTGTGTGTGTGTGTGTGAGAGAGAGAGAGACTTACACCCCTGCGTTCTTCGAATCTCGTGTAGGGTCACCTCAGCATGGCCGCACTCCTTCACCAGTGGTCAGCTTGACTTTATCTCGGCACATTTCCCCGTAACTCTCCGTGTTCTCCAGTGTGTTTTTAATAAAGTTTTCTGGGGATAGAGGCTGCGGAGCCACATGTGTTTGCTTCACTCTCGAAGGCCCCGGGGTCGCTGCACTACACCAGCGCCGTGTCCCGGCCAATGGCGGAGGTGAGCAGGAGGTCATGTGTGTGGGGGGCGGGGCTTTGAGAACTCCTCGTGAGGCCGTCACAAGAATGCGAGGAGCATAACTGATTGGGTTTCACTCCCTCTGAAGCGGCACAATGGCGTGTCCGGGATTTCAATGATTTCAATATGAACAAAAGCAAGCGCACAACATCACTCGCCACGGCTTTCACACGGCGAGATGTGTGGATTCAGATCAGCGGCAAAAACAACAAACGCCAATTTCGAAGACGCAAACGAAAATCCTTCACATTTTCGTTTGGCTTTTTACTTTTCGCTTGCAGTTACGTTTGCTTTTTTTTTTTTTTTTTTTTTTCTCGCAATCAAACGTTTTAGTTTGAATTGTTTTTTTTCCGCTTCAGGTTTTTCGTTCGCTTTTTTTTCTTTTCCGTTTAGAGTTTTGACTCTAGCTTCACCTGGGGGCGGTCCTTACTCTGATTGGCTGGTGAGAATGTGATTGACAGCTGCATTCACAGTGAGAATGTGATTGACAGGAATAGGGGGAGGAGTTTAGCGAGCGCTTAAACACGTTCATAATCGGAACACCTTCATTGTCAGGGTATGTATGTGTTTGTAGTGATTCGTTTGTTTAAACGAAAAAACGAAAAGACAAAAAAAAGTGAATGACAATTCCGAAGCGAAACAAAAAGTTTCAAACGAAAACATGAAGATTGCAAACAAACCATAAAAAAACAAATGTAAGTGTGAAGCATTTTCGTTCTTTTTTTTCTAAACTTACGTTTGATGTTTTTGCCGCTGATCTGATTCCGCAGAGACGCAGGAATCCCAGCGCAGGGTTCTGTCGCTCATAATGGAGCGCTCTTGACGATCACTTGACCCGAGGACGAAGGCCATTGATGTTTTATTTATTGTCATTCTGAATATTTCATCGGGGACGAGTGCTGGTGTTGTTAGGTCTCCTCCGCTGGATAGATTTCACGTGGAACGCGGCATATTTAGCAAAAAGGCTTTGTTTCCCGGAGGATGAGTGTAGTCGTTGTATCAGAGCGTCTGACCGTGTGTGTATGAGTGGAAGACGCTGGTAAATCGCTAAATCGTAAAACTGAAAAAAAAAAAAAAAATGTAAATCGGCAACAGACGGCTATCTTATTTGCAAAATATCACAAGCATAAATCCAAATGTAACGGTGGTGAACCTTTTCCCCTGTATTTTACAAGGAATTTGCACTATATGTAAACACTTTCTCAGATTCAAGCAACTCAAAAGCACTAAAATCATTCGAATTTTGTAATAACTTTGAACATTTTTGATTATCTATAATGTACATCTTGTATACATTGTTTGTGTATATTTTATTGTGCTCACGCTGTTTGTTTATTTCCCTGTGTGATTCCCTGGTTGATTAAAACATATATAGAGAAATAAAATAAAGAAACCGAGGCGCTTGCGTGCAACCCGCATCCACTAGCGTTTGACCCTTTTTTGTATGTAAAGATGTAAAAATAATCATGTAAAATAATGTGTAAATGATGAAACACATTTGTGAAACACCTTCTATAAATCAGCGTAACACACCCTGGTAGTTACTTTGTTACAGGTTAATAACACACAGGCTGATTGAGGCGTGGCCCTGAGCTCCCTCAGCGTGAGATGTGAGGAGGCTGCGACACGGCGAGTCTTGTAACATCACACCCTCACACGCATCGTTCCGCAGGGACGCCGATCCTAATCGCACCGCTCATGATATGCTATATATTCATATGATCTGTGAGCCGATGCCACCGGCCGGATCCAGTGAACACGCTAAGTAAATCAAAGACTCCAGCAAGTCTCTCCCCTCCCCGTCAAGAGCAGAAGAAGAGCATTTAACCCCTTCCTCAGGTTTCCTCTTATGAGGGATCTCACACTCGGCTACATACAGCTGCTTATTTATATCTATATCTGATACATATAGATGTACGTTTCTGATTGGTTCTCGTAAAGTCAGATCTCGACCCAGTGGTGTGTGGACTGTGCAGCTGATACTATATTTGTGCGAATAAAAGCCCTGAAACAAAAGTACCCAACTGAGTGAACCAAAGTAAACACGTCAACTTGTTACACCTAATCACTTTACTTTGGATCAACTTCACATTTTTACTTTGAAAGGAATGAACTGTTCACTACTTAACCAATGCAAAAAACGTCTTTGAATCAAATTGAGTTTTTAGCCTTATGAACCCTAATGTGTGCATACAATTAAAACCCAACTGTATGCTTATGTATCCTTTGTTGATTGGGGCTTGTGTACTAATGGGTTGAACTTAAATAATAATAATAATAATAATAATAATAATAATAATAATAAAAGTATAAGAGCATCTGACAATATATCATAAAATCTAAACAAAAACCCATGTGTCTTGACCACTGAGGTGCAATGGGTGGAGCAACAGCTTATCCAAAAAAAGTTGCCTTATAAAGAGACTTCCTATTTTAGAGACAGGAACTCTGCTCTATTGGTCCATTTAACAGACAGGCAGCAACAGCGCCTCCCTTTATGGGTGTGGCAAACTGGTAGAAATGCATCCGAGTCTCGGCTCACATAACGAGACACATTGATGGTTATCTACATAATTACCTTATTTAAATAGCTATTGTTTCCTTTTAAGACAAATCGCTTCAATTGCTCCTCCTTACAACGAAACAAGATCATGTAAACGTGTTATTGATTTATTTTAAAGTTTAAAAAAGTTCAAAAATTGCGCACAGCACATGCAAGCTTCTCATTGGCCATACCAAAAAAATATATTTACTTTACACTACAAGACTTACTATTAATCTAAATGAAAGCAAGAGTTTCACATGACACTGATGGCTAGGTAGAAAGTGAAATGTTTGGAGCTAGATCAAGTAGAAAAGCTTCCTCAGAGTAACGACACGCCTTTTGCACTTTTTTCAGTGTATCTTCCGACTCAAATCACATATTAATTTTAGCTGAACAATATATTAAAATACATTTATTTTAGTGATCCTCCTCTCAGAAATCTCGGCGCATCCCATGAGCCTTTGCACTTCAGTTGCAGCCATTTCCAGCCAAGATCTCTTCAGCAGTATTGTGTTGCTCTGTGCAGCAGTGTTCTTCTTTTTCCAGTTTTCTTCGACCCTTTCACCCGCTTACGGACGTTGTTTCTAGTCGTTTGCTATTAGGTTTGCCGTCTCTGTTTGTCCTAATATTAATGATTGTATTCGGGTTTTTTTTTCTATTTCTAACGTCTTTGCGTTGGTCTCGGACTAAGAAAAGCGCTATACAAATGAACTTCACGTATTACGCTACTGAGTGTCACTACGTGGCTAAAGTGGCTTTATTTCTGTTATTGAGCGCATGTTTTTGCGCAGATTTGAAATGTGCGAATATAAGCACCTCTCCGTCTTTTGAGCTCTAAAATTGGAAAATGCCCCTCATATGCGCGTAACTGCAGTGTAATGTTCCTCCTCATGGTTTATCCGATGCCGACAGTCACTGTGTGCAGCTTAATGCAGCTCATCTCTGTCTTCTCATTGGCCCACAGCTCCAGTGGGCGTTCCCCAAGTCTCGCTGCCTTTCCTCTGACCTGGAAACAGTATTTACACGAGTACACGAGCGACGTCCTGATGCACATGAAAAGCTGTGTGTGTGTGTGTGTGTGTGTGTGTGTGTGTGTGTCAGGAGTATCTCCGTGTCTCGCGTCCTCGGCGAGCGCTGTAGCTCCGCCCCTCCTGAGCCATTCTCGGCGTTAGTAAAGGGTGACCAGTGATCCAACAATCCCACTATTGTCTCCGGCCCGGCGGGTTGAAAGGTGCTACCTGCTCCTGTGACGGGAAGAAGGGAACGTGAAGTGCGTCTACAAGGGCTTCTTTGTGAGGAAGCTTGTCTCCTCCGCCCTCCTCCATCCAGCCAAAGATTCAGACAATTAATCCAGCGCTGTGATGATGGGGACGAGCGCGGCGGCGGCGCTGACTATAGAACTATATATAACTATATATAACACTCTCCACCCGACACGTCTGCACTTAATACATCCCTGACTAGCTAGAACAACTTGACATTTGACAATACATCCTGTTATTTTTTCTGACAAGATAAATGAACTAGGTTAGGATTAGGATTGAGTGAGGGAAACGTCGCTTATTTCAAGGAAATAATACTTGATATTTGATGATATTTTACACTAAATCGAGACATTTTTTCAAGGAGACATTATGTTTTAACACGGAACTTCCTGAAACAAGAAACGTCGGGTGAAATCTTCTTATTTTAAGAACACAATGTTTCTCAATTTAAGAAACTAGCTACTTTTTTCTATTAAAGCCAATGAGAACAAGAACTGAAATGCAGAAACAAATCTACCGTGTATCGAGATCTTACCAAGTAACATTTTCTCAACCCATTGGCAGATCATTTTACTCGTTTTTTTTTCTTCTTGTTTTTTCACGTGGATTTGTTGCAGTGCACTACTCGCGTACAGTACTAGTCACGGTAACGGGAGTTTCATTTTAAAACTACAATGAGCATGATTTATAAACATGTTTATGCTAATGAGTTCAAATGAGCTAATCATTTAGATGCTGTGGGCAGCAATTTTCTAGTTTTTCCACCCTTTTAAAATGATTTGAGATTTTTTTGGAATTTTCGATAAGTTTCTTATTCTCTCTTTGATATTAAGTTGAAGCTGATTTCAGATTATTTCTGTGTTATATCAGCCTCAGCGATTCATATGACGCTGGTCTAGTTTCAATCAGACAGGCCATTCAACCACCACGACCATTTGCTGATGTTTAAATTTTGTCGATTTGTCTATGAAAATAAAATTTGGTTACAAACAACGATAAAGCGTGTTATAAATAACCAACTAGTCTTGAAGTGGCCGAACAGCTTCCGGATGCGATTGTGTTACTGGTGTGTAGCAAAGACCCAATCACATGACGGCAGAACATGAACACGCTAAGCACACGCTAATCGTTTTTAATAAGCAGGTTTTGTGACACGTGACGAGATGAAGTGTCGCCTGATGACAAACACACATACGTGACACGCCGTGTTTGTTTAGCATCTGACGCGCCGCGTTATTATTTCATTATCTGTGTGTGTGTGTGTGTGTGTGTGAGTGAGTGTGTGTGTGTGAGTGTGTGTGTGTGTGTGTGTGTGTAAGCAGCTGGACGCTCTTCTGGCTTCCTCGCTCTTCACTGGGATGAGGCAGTTCCCGGCGCGATGATCATCCTCCCTATTGTTTCCAGAGTGGCATATTAAATTACTCGACCTCCCGCCATAGAGAGAGAGAGAGAGTGAATGATAGAGAGAGAGAGAGAGAGACAGAGAGAGAAAGAGAGAGAAAGAAAGAGAGAGAGAGAGAGACAGAGAAAGAGAGAGAGAGACAGTGAATGATAGAGAGAGAGAAAGCTATCGGTGTGCTGCCTCACTCCTGAAGGACTTCACCACACACTCTCTCTCTCTCTCTCTCTTTCTCTCTCTCT
>MU204351.1:543187-558293 GCA_017309775.1 Paedocypris sp. Pulau Singkep
TCTCTCTCTCTCTCTCTCAGACTTTGATTATCATTACTGTAATCTGTTGGTTACATTGATACGTTGCACATGCAAGAAATACACAGGATACACTATTCATATCTTATTATAAATGATAATTATAACAGTTGTTTTCTTTAGAAGAGAACCGCTCATTTTCCATGTAAATCTGTGGAATATCTGTTTTTCTGTGGAAAACTTGATTTAGAACATAAATCAATAAAAAAAGAACAAGCGTCACCCCCGAGCAGGTAGACATGATAATGTTTTGCATTACAATTGTGTGTGATTACTTTTCTTGAGGATAGACATTTTACTTTACACATTAATATTTACAGTAAATCTTACTGAATTCATTTTGTGTTTTATTTTGCTAATTTATTTTGTGTAATTTTTTAGTCTTTATTTTGGCTCAAGTTTATATACGTACTATGTGTTTTAGTAAAAGATAAGCTTGAGTTTTTAAGTCATTTTGTGGTTGGCTGATTTTAAGTGCACTTTACAGGGGGGCGGAGCTATCTTTAATCAGTTTGGGTGTGTGTGTGTGTGTTTGTGCCCCTATGTTTCATATGGCCTTTGTGTTTAAAGTAAAAGACAGTGTTAATTACAAACAATTATTTATTTTTTATGAACAAAGAATCGTTTGGGCAAAACAATGATCATCAGAATAATCGAAAAATTACTTGATTAATCTGGAAAATAATCGATAAGTAAATAATCGTTGGACAGAACGCTGAAGCAGTTCAAGTTCCGGTTATTATTTAGAAAAATCACCGTGGAAACCGTGTTTGTTTGGCGTTTCCTGCTTGTTGACGTGACTTTGATGAACAGGTGTCACAGATCGATGTGTGTAATCGCCGCCTTGTAGCTTTTACTAGCGATGGTAATGATTCTGTTACGTCTGTGTTACAGAGTCACTTTACACGCGTGTTGTACAGTAATTGTGTTGGTGCAAGGTGTCGTGGCTTTGCGTGAGACTCGAGGGTTTAATAAAGCGTTTCAGAGGCGCAAACTGAGACACCGAGCTTCTCCTTCATCAGCCAGACGCTCCGACTCCAGGATCCTTTGTTTAGAAAAAGACTTTTAGACATCACACCTGCCCACACACACCCACACGGTGGCGTGTCTTTCCCTGACGCACACAGGAAGTGAAGGCTGACTTGACTTCCTGCTGGTTTAGTTAGGAGCGAGTGATAACGCTTCTGCTCTCCTCTTCTCTGGCTGTGTGAAACGTGTGAGATCTTCCTGTCCGTGTCTCAGCAGAAGAACCGATCCCAGCCTTTCTGCTGAAGCTCTTCAATCATCTGGATTCTACTCACTCTTCTCCTCTCTCCTCTTTTCTCCTCTCCTGTCACTCTTCTCTCACTCTCTTCTCTCAAACTTCTCTTCTCTTTTTTCTCTTCTCTTCTCTCATTCTTTGACTTAAATAAGCTTTAAAAAGCACCTTACAAATCTTCTTCGCTGCTCTTCTCTTCTTCTCCACTCTGTTCTTCTCTTCTCTCACTCTTCTCTTTTCTTCTCTGCTCTGATTTTCTCACAATGTTCTCTTCTCCGCTCTGTGTTTCTCTTTTTTTCTCTCTTCTCTGCTCTTCTCTTCTCTCACTCTTCTCTCCTCTCACTGTTCTCTTCTCTTCACTTCTCTTTTCTGCTCATCTCTTCTCTCCTCTCCTCTATTTTTTCTGTTTTATTTTCTTTTCTTCAGCAGACACGCTGTCAGTAGAAACGTAACATTCCTAGCGATGTCACTTCCCATAATGGATGTGACGTGAACATCAGCCGCTCTGCATTAGCTCTTCTTCACTAGCTCTTCTTCTTCTTCTTCTTCTTCTTCTGTGTTTCATCAAGTCACGAGGCTTCGCTCCTGCTGTCGAAAGCCGCAGCTGCTTCTCGCACAAAGTTGTGGTTTTGCAATTTCCGTGATGTAATTACAGAATTGCACTCTTTAATTAGTTTAATTAGCGTCGTCTTTGTTCTCGCGCGGCGGCGTCTGCAGCAGTGACGCGTCAGAAAGAAACTTTATCACTCTGACGCGTGACAAGAGAAGCTGGAAATAAGAACATCACACACACACACACACACACACACACACACTACACAGCTCAGTGTGTTACTCTACTCTAACTAACAAACTCGCTTTCAGAGCAACGTAGCGTAATTGTTTTTTTTTTCTTTACAAATTTTCTGGCAATTTTAATGTCAGTTCCAGATGTGTTTTTGTTGCAGATGTGCGTTTATTTTTACTTATATGGAGGAAGTGACAGTGACGTAAAGCGTCTGTGTGGCACGTGTGAGGTCTCACTGTGTGTGTGTGTGTGTGTGTGTGTGTGTGCGCGCAGGACTTTATTATCAAGAGAACAACAGCATAGACAGCGGCGAGGTGGACGTGGGACGCAGGGCGGTGCAGGACGTTCCCGCCGGAAGCTTCTGGAGGTCTCAGCTCTTCATCGACCAGCCGCAGTCGCTCAAGTTCAACATCTCCGTCCAGCGAGGAGCTCTGGTGGGGGTGTACGGCAGGAAAGGTCTGCCCCCGACTCACACGCAGGTACCTGATGGGTTTGACTCCGCCCTCCACAGCTCCGCAACATCTTCCGTTCTTCTCCTCTGTGACGAGAAGCCTCTTTTGTCTTTCATCAGCAAACCGATCGTTGCTTTTTTATTCGCGTGAAGGCCACAATCACACACACAGTCTTAATTGCCACACGTGAATCGATATGTTCTTCAGGCTGAATAAAGGAGGAGTGGAAGACGAGTCGGAGATGTTCTCCTTCCCGCATTGATCAGAAGGTCTTTTCTTCTGCTGGGCTCCTTCTCCGCAGTGTGAGGCATTGTGATCACAGATTAAACTCGGCAAGGCTTTTACTCACTCAATAGACGACATATAATGGAGTGTTTAATCCCGGAGACTTCTCAGAAAGAGCACTTTATTGTAGTGAAGATGTACTGTAAGTATAAATGAACAGAGACAGACAGACGGACGGAGAGACGGATGGATGGTTGTTCAGATGGACAACGTGCTGATTGAATAGATGGATAATTGGAGACATTTTAGAGAGTTGAATGGTTGGATATATCGATGGATGGATGATAGATAGATAGATAGATAGATAGATAGATAGATAGATAGATAGATAGATAGATAGATAGATAGATAGATAGATAGATAGATAGATAGATAGATAGATAGATAGATAGATAGATAGATAGATAAAGAAAGAGAGACAGAGAGAGGAGGGTAGAGGATGAGAGACTGATAGATAGAGAGACACACAGACAGATAGATAGATAGATAGATAGATAGATAGATAGATAGATAGATAGATAGATAGATAGATAGATAGATAGATAGATAGATAGATAGATAGATAGATAGATAGATAGATAGATAGATAGATAGATAGATAGATAAAGAAAGAGAGACAGAGAGAGGAGGGTAGAGGATGAGAGACTGATAGATAGAGAGACACACAGACAGATAGATAGATAGATAGATAGATAGATAGATAGATAGATAGATAGATAGATAGATAGATAGATAGATAGATAGATAGATAGATATATAAAGAAAGAGAGACAGAGAGAGGAGGGTAGAGGATGAGAGACTGATAGATAGAGAGACACACAGACAGATAGATAGATAGATAGATAGATAGATAGATAGATAGATAGATAGATAGATAGATAGATAGATAGATAGATAGATAGATAGAATGGTTGATAGGTTGATTGATTGATTGATTGATTGATTAATTGACTGACTGATTGATTGATTGAATGGATAAATACATTTGCAGACAGACAGAGGACAAACAGACAGACAGAGGGAGAGAGAGTCAATTAGACAGTCAGACGGACAGACAGGCAGTTCAGTGAATTTGAGAAATTACTAGTCATCCAATCATTAAAGTCAATCAATTATTTGAGATATAATGCGTAACAGTGTAAGCTATGACCACGCCTTCTGATTATGTCTCCTAGAGGAAGCATATAAAGTGAGAAGAGGATTGGGCCGAGCACTGAGCCTTGTGGAACTCCTTATTTAACACTAAATCTGGGTGATGAGACTCGTGACGCACGTGACCTAAAACTAGTGACAAATGTGTTAGATTCAAGATGGGTTAGATAACTACGGGTAGGTTTTCTTTCAGACAGACAGACAGCGTGTGTGTGTGTGTGTGTGTAGTATGACTTTGTGGAGCTGCTGGACGGCAGTCGTCTGATCGCTAAGGACAAGCGTGGCCTGGTGGAGGTGGAAGGAACCAGAAGATCTCGATCCGTCAACCTGCACGAGGCCGAGTTCATCCGCTTCCTGGACTCGGGGACGTGGCACCTCGCCTTCTACAACGACGGCAAGAGCGCGGAGCAGGTCTCCTACAACACCATCATCATCGGTGCGTCACCTTTCCTTCTGCTTATCTTTATTCTTTATTTCTAATGATAACTGTCAATGTCTTTTTCTGGAGCAAAGCGTAATATAGCAAAAGCAAAAATACTCCAACACTAGCGTCTTTGCGTCGGTCTCGGACTAAGAAAAGCGCTATACAAATGAACTTGAACTTGAACTTGAACAAGCGTTGAGTCCACGACATCTACACAAGGTCTTTAAACCTTCTGTCGACTTCGTTGAGGAAAATAATCAAACCATTAGTGACTCGGAACAGCGCGTCTGAGTCAGTTACACGGCCGTAAAGCACTTAACAATCAGTGATAAGTGAGTTGTAACTACTCCGCACGATTTGTGTTTGCTCAAAAGAATTTATTCCCAAATAATAATAATTTTACAAATAAATATGATATATGTATACAATAATATATACAAATTATATAAATAAATAAGTATAATAATAAAAATTAATTCCCGAAAAATAATAGTTATTGTGTATTTATTGTATTTATTATCTCATTTATTCGTTGAAGTTTATCATATATGTTACAAATGAAAACATATAAACCAAAATGTATAAAGCGTATAACGTTGCTCAGACTGGCCAGTAGAGGCGGCAGTTTGGAAAAAAAGAGACGTTAACGTTCTGAGCTTCATAGAGTTCAAACCTGCAGGATCCGTGTGAAAGCTTTATTACAAGCACGAGCGAGGTAATAACTCTTCATTACGCACAGGACAGCGTTTCAGCAGATGCATGACGGAGTGAAAGGTCAGATGTTCTCGTCTCAGATGAAGACCGTATTGATCTGTGCTTAAGTGACCGCGGCTGATTCAGAGTGTTGCCTGCTCACTCATCCTTTACCCCTCTCCTCTCACTTCCTCTCTCTTCCTCTCTCCTCCTATTCCTCTAACTTTCTCTTCCTCTCTCCTCTTCCTCTCTCACCTCTTCTTCTCACTTTCTCTTCCTCTCTCCTCCTCTTCCTCTCTCCTCTTCCTCTCTCCTCCTCTTCCTCTAACTTTCTCTTCCTCTCTCCTCATCTTCCTCTAACTTTCTCTTCCTCTCTCCTCTTCCTCTCTCCTCCTATTCCTCTCACTTTCTCTTCCTCTCTCCTCCTCTTCCTCTCAACACTTCCTCTCTCCTCCTCTTCCTCTCACTTTCTCTTCCTCTCTCCTCTTCCTCTCTCCTCATCTTCCTCTAACTTTCTCTTCCTCTCTCCTCCTCTTCATCTCTCCTCCTCTTCCTCTAACTTTCTCTTCCTCTCTCATCCTCTTCCTCTAACTTTCTCTTCCTCTCTCCTCCTCTTCCTCTCTCCTCCTCTTCCTCTAACTTTCTCTTCCTCTCTCCTCCTCTTCCTCTCTCCTCCTCCTCCTCTGTCCTCTTCCTTTCACCCTCCCTTCCTCGCCTCCTCCTTCTTTTACCCTCTTTTCCTCACCTCCCCTTTCTTCCTGCTCCTCTTTTTTTCACTTCCTTTTTCTCTCACCTTCTTGTCCTCCTCCTCTCACCTCTTTCGTCTTCTGTGAACTCATTAAAATTGGTCTTAGAGAGAGAGAGAGAGAGAGAGCAATTTCCTTTCTAATTCAATCACAAAGGCAGGAACATGGAAAAAAAAAGAATGATTGGTGGGAATGCCGCCAGACTCCCGCTGTAAAGGGGGAATGATTTCGCTCCGATGAGTAAAAAGTTACCCTTTTCAAAATGAAAATTGATTGTGTCTGTGCGGCGGGACATTATCGGCTCGTTCAGGCGAAGCTTCGGCTCCTAATGAAATACTGACGGATCCTGCCACCGTCTTTTACGCCAGTGCGTTTGTGAAAGGAATTTGAAATGACACTCATACGGTCCTGATGGTGTGTGAGGTGAGGAGATGTAAATGTGTCGTGAGGGAAGAAGCTAATCACGTTTGGAGTTTGACTCTATTAGTGTAAAACAGAAGTGTTTTCTCCACTATTGTTCTTTTAATCCGCCGTGTCGGGACTAGTATTCTGCTCGTGTTATGTCCAGTACACTAGACGCACTAGTCGTATTTTATAATATATTCACAATAATAAGACACATTTTTTGTGGATTATAAGTCCATTTTAAAACATTTCGCGACAAATTCTGTGGCTAGACAAGAAAATGCTTGATTTTGAGACAGTTAAAACTGTGAAAAGCGCCCTACAAATATTCATATTATTATTATTATTATTATTATTATTATTATTATTATTATTTAGAACCTAAAAAAGGCGTTGATCAATAACTTGTTTACTCGATTGGTTTTACATGTAAATCTATAGTTTTTTACGTCATCTGTGACTGGTGTAGTGCGCAGGAGCGTTTGAGCGCGCGGCGGCTAATTACTGCGAATAATCTTCTGATTGGTTCATTAAGGCGCTGGAATTTCTAGCTAATCAGGCATCTGCCGCTGCTTTAATTAAAGACGCGGGGCCTGAATCTCGACTAATTTCCACAGACTGTTTCTTAAATCGCTGTGTTTCCTTCTTGATTCCTGATTTCTCGCGCGGCTTTTTTCCGCTGCAGATACCCTGACGGAGTGCGCTCATAATTGCCATGGTAATGGAGATTGCCGCTCAGGAACCTGCCATTGTTTCCCGGGGTTCCTCGGGCCTGATTGCTCGCGAGGTGGGTTTTTTCGGCCCTCCGGAGAAATAAACCGGCGATGTGGCTGTTTATAATTGGTTTCAGATTGTCACTCGAGCTTTCGCTGGGACTCGAATCCCGAGCCTGATCAGCTTATTACTGCCAGGAGCGGGAAAACTGCTCCTTTTTTCTTGGTTGTTATAGTTTGTGTGTTTTGTAAATGTGCTTTTTTTTTGGTTGGTTTGTGTAGAGAGGGATTTTTAGGGGTAATAAAGCATGTTTTAAATTTATTTTAATGTATTTATTTATTATTTATCTATTCAAACATGTACACGACAAATAATAACAACATAAACGGCACAACATAATAATAATAATAGTACAATCATAATGTTAATTTCCAAATACATGTTTGAAAGGGAGTAGAAAGTTGTCTAAACCCCCTTTTAGATTCCACTTTAACACATGAAGACTGTATAAACAGCGACATTATAGATTAACATAGACCCTTGATACAAGACAAATCTATAACAAAAATTTGACAACATTTTAAATGATTCCGTTTTTAATGCAGTTCCAATGAATGACCATTTTATTCATATTTATATTTGAAGTGTTTCAAGTTTGTACATTGCTTTACCTCTTTACTTTAAGTCGTTTTGGTGGTGCGTGTATTTTCTCCTTTTTGACTTGCCTCTTAAACTCTAGTCGAGGTTTCTGTGATGAAGCAGCTTTTGTTGAGTGTGTGTGTGGTGTGTGTGATTGAAGCGGCGTGTCCAGTGCTGTGCAGCGGGAACGGTCAGTACTCCAGGGGGCGCTGTCTCTGCTACAGCGGCTGGAAAGGCACCGAGTGCGACGTCCCCAGCAACCAGTGCATCGACGTCCACTGCAGCGGCCACGGCATTTGCATCATCGGAACCTGCGCCTGTAATACGGGCTATAAAGGAGACAACTGTGAGGAAGGTGAGGATCTCCACCAATCACATGGGCGATAACGTACCGTAGTGTTCGCCATATAAGACGCACCCAGTTTTAAAGGAGGAACATTTAGAAAAAAAAGACTGAACCAAATACCGTAGTAAAAAGTGAACAGCAGTTTAAGAACAATTGTCTGTCAAACATGTGACATGAACAGTCAGTAAAGTCAGTGAACAGTGAGAGTAGCGCTGCGCGGTATAGCGGTATTAACCTGAATAGCGGTATTGAGATGTGCCGCGATACGGATTTTGCAATACCGTGGATACCGTGATAATTCATGAATTAGATTTTTATATAAGTATATAAACACCTTAATACAGTATTACACATTAGTTTCGTTACAAGTTGTAACTTACAACTACCAATGACGACACAGACATTACTAATCAAACACAGTTTGTACTTCACGCGCATACGCCTGCCGCTCCGTTTTCTGCGCTGTGCCTTTAAGAGAAGAGCGGCTGTTTTAGTTTTAAAGACGCGCGCCAGAAAATCTGCTTGTTTTATTTTGATCAAAGTCTGTTTTCGTTTGGAAATCATGGTTTCATTGTTTCACAAGATTCTGCGCGAGAAAGAAAGCGAGACGACGTATGTAATACCGCGGTAAGCCAAAACATGTATACCACAAGTAGCCAAAAACATACTTAAGTAAAGTAACGAAGTACATTTACTCAAGTACCTCACACCTCCGATTTGAATCACAATGTTCGGATGGTAACGGCGTTCCAGGCGGTGTCTGATTGGAGGCTGTTGTTCTCTCTCTCTTTCTCTCTCTCTCAGTGGACTGTCTGGACCCCACCTGCTCCGCCCACGGCGTCTGCATCCACGGCGAGTGCCACTGTAACCAGGGCTGGAGCGGCTCCAGCTGCGAGATCCTGAAGACTCTGTGTCCGGACCAGTGCTCGGGCCACGGAACCTTCCGGGCGGAGAGCGGAACCTGCTCCTGCGACACCAGCTGGACCGGCCCCGACTGCTCCATCGGTACCTAATCACGCGTGTGTGTGCGTGTGTGTGTGCGTGTGTGTGTGTGGGGCGGATACTAGCTCAAGTTCTGAGCGTTTGTGAGGCGCTTTCACAGTTTCAACTGTCTCGAAGCGCACGTGTGAATATGTAAGAGGATTGTTGCTTTTTATTCATTAGTAGTTGGTGTTATAAATAAGGTTGTGATTATGACTATGACTGTGACAAATAGCAGTGAGCAGCACATATGCGACAGTGTCCAGGTAATAAACCTCTCAACTGAGGAACAAACCCTGAGGAGAACCCGCTCACTGGTGCCAGTCTCCTCTGGCATTCTAACACTACACCATCAGTGCGTTGGTTGTTCCGCGCCATTTTTAATGATGATTCCGGAAGGTGTTTCCCTCCTCAGTGGAGAAAAATGCGTCTCCACTTCTCCACGTAAACAGTGTCATCAGCCCTACAGAGCTCCAGGAGGCGTCAGAAAGATCATCAACCTGAAGCTCCTAGAAGATTCAACTCATACGACACTCGGCGCTCAGGAGAGGAGTGAAACACAGAGAAAACGAAGCAATTAGAAAAACATGAAGTGTTATCATAATTGAAGATTTAGACAGTTTTAGGAGGTGCAGGTGTGATTCGGTTCCGAGCACTAAACTAGGCAGCCTTTCTACACAATTATATTAACTTATTCTGTAAGTTATTATAACAGGTCAATATATGCTTCGTCTTCAGTCTGGACTTAAATTGACTCACTGATTCTGAGTATCGGATTGGACTAGGCAGAGCATTCCATAGTTTGTGTGTAGGTCTGGCCGGAGTTCTGAGAGCGCAGCAGTGGTGTAGACTAGTAGTAAGTGATGAGCTCACTGAGATATAGAGGAGCTAAACCCTTTAGTGCTTTATAAGTGATGAAGAGAATGTTAAACTGGATGTGATATTTAACAGGTAACCAGTGTAGCGACATTAACACTGGACTAATATGGCTAAATTATTTTGTTCTGGTGAGTAATCTAGCAGCTGCATTCTGAACTAACTGAAGTTTATCTATTAGTTTAGCAGGAGAACCTCCCAGAAGACCATTACAGTAATCTAACCGTGATGTCATAATGATATTGCCAGCAGTAATAAAGCAGAAGTGGATTCCCGCTGCTTTAGGACTCACCATGGCTAGCCTGTTAGCCGCTAAATGCTACTTCCCCAGCAGCGCTCGGCTCCTAACGGCCTGCGCTCGGCTTTCAGCGGTGGAGAAGCAGCTGATGTCTTCACTTCCCTGTGCGCCATTAATTACCCGCCGTCTTTAATTAGCGCAGTGCTAACAAACGAGCTCCCGCTCCGATGGCTGTGTTAAATGGAGATAAACAGCTTTTGCGTCGGGGTTGAATCTCCCGCAAACGCTGCTCGTTTTCGTTTTTTCGAATTTGAGAAAGAAAAGCAAAACTCTAGAAGCAGGTGAAACGGATGAAAACTGTCTGAAGTGATGAAACGCGCTGGAGAAGCTACAGCTACACGCGAGGAGCCATCTCATCACGATTATACGCTTCTGTTGCTTAATAAGTGCAGGTTTTTTTTTTTTACGTGATCCTTCTAATGAATGTACTTTGGGCGGGAACATTATCGGCGAGCACCATCCGCGAAATTATAATTCATGACATTCATGAATTATTAGCAGATCAGATTCGTTCTGCTGTTTCGTTATTCAGATGTGTAAACTGAACTAATCTCCACAATCTCCAGAGTGTCTTTAAAGTGGAATACATTTCTGGAGTCAAAACTTCTAATTATAGAATCAGATTTTTGAGAGACGCTAAAGACTAAAGACAATATGCTGACTTGGCAGGGTGGAGCAGTGGGTGGCGCTGTCGTCTCACGGCTCCCTGTCACCCAGAAATGGAGTAAGCAGCAGAAGACTGATGTGTGGATGGATGAAGTACAGCCGCTGTGTAACTCCTGTGTAGCATCCGGACATTTAGTCTGATGTGTGTGTAACTGCTGCCAGCGAGATCATCTCAGGGTCTCTCAGCATAAAGCGCACCAGGTAGTGGAGGTTAGTGTTGGTAGTACTAGTTAGTGTCAGAAGTTAGTGGGATTTAATGTTGATAGATAGTGGAAGTTAGGGCGGTAGTTGGTGTTGGCAGTTAGTGGAGGTTAGTGTTAGTGGTCGGTGGAAGTTAGTCCTGGTAGTTAGTAGGAGTTTGTGTGGGTAGCTAGTGGGAGTTAGTTTAGGTAGGTAGTGTCAGTTAGTAGGAGTTAGTGTGGGTAGTTAGTGGGAGTTAGTTTAGGTAGATAGTCTCAGTTAGTAGGAGTTAGTGTGGGTAGTTAGGGGGAGTTAGTTTAGGTAAGTAGTGTCAGTTAGTGGGAGTTAGTGTTGGTAGTTAGTGGGTGTTAGTTTAGGTAGGTAGTGTCAGTTAGTGGGAGTTAGTGTTGGTAGTTAGTGGGAGTTAGCGTTGATAGTTAGTTGGAGCTAGTGCCAGTAGTTAGTGGGAGTTACTGTCAAGTTCAAGTTTATTTTTATAGCGTTTTTCTCAGTCCCAGTCCAACTCAAAGCCGCTATACAGAATTAGGAAAAACAGGGTCATTAAAAAAGAAAAGTGTCCCTTGTTCTTCTGTGTTCAGACTATGGGCTATGATCAGTAGAGCGAGCTACAATCACCACAGTGACTAGGAAAACAAAACCTCTCTGACAGTAGTTAGTGGGAGTTAGTGTTGGTAGTTAGTATTGGTAGTTAGTGTTGGTAGTTAGTGTTTGTAATGAACATTTTTTCTCTTCTGCTTCTCACTTTTATAATTTCTTCAATTTGGATTATTTTTATTGTTTTGTTCCTCGCTGACTGTGAATGGGAATCATCCTTCAAGCGTCCACAATTCATCTCCGTTCATTGTAGGAACATGTCACCATCCAAAACGTGTGTACTTGATTCTTCGTCTGAACTTCAAAGCTCCTTCTATTCCGCTTTTATATATTTTTCCTCGCGTTCTACTTTTAACTCGTGGGTTTTTTTCCATCGGCTTTGAATGGGATTCGTCGTTCAGCTTCTCCTCGTCGTTGATTGTAGAAACATCCTTCTTTAATGTGTCTAGGGACCTTCATCTCAACCCACGGAAGTCTGCTTCTTCTCATCTGTTTTACTTGTGATGAGTCTATAAGTTATAGCAGGTCGGGCTCCGCTTCCACCGTCTCCATTCGCTTCACCAGAGTCTCTTCCGTCTATTCGTTTTAATCACGCCAGCGCTTATCTTTCCTAAACACGTTACGCTCATAATGACGCCGGAGTGTGAAAGTATCCGAGCCGTTGTAAGTGAGAAGAAAGAAAGCGTTTCCCACATATCTGAAGACTCTGTCAGACTGTTGGCTCTTCTGGGCCGAGGTGGAAAGTTCAGCGTGTCACTGCTGGTCTGCGTGGGCTCGGATCGCACACACTCCAGCGGGTCAGGCCGGGTCGCGGCGTGTCATCGTGATGGGGTGTTCGGGGAGGCGACGCAGACCGCGGGGGCCGCGAATATCTACTTCCTGTCATGAGTTTTTCCCACTTACAGCCAATAACTCGAGGCGGAAGGTTCGTGGAGCGTGACCTCTGACCTCTGACAGACGTGTTGTTGAAAAGCGTTCTCACTTTGTAGCGCTGTCGACCTTCGCCGTCCTGGAGGCTTCCGCCGTGTAACCGTGTTCAAGTTCTGAGCGTTTGTGAGGCGCTTTCACTGTTAGAACTGTCTCAAAGAGCACGTGTGAATATTTGAGAGGATTGTTGCTTTTTATTCATTAGTAGTTGCTGTTAAAAACAATGTGTATTTTAAGAGTAATAAGAGTTCTGAGAGCGCAGCAGTGGTGTAGGCTCGTAGTAAGTGATGAGCTCACTGAGATATAGAGGAGCTAACCCGTTTAGTGCTTTATAAGTGATGAAGAGAATGTTAAACTGGATGTGATATTTAACAGGTAACCAGTGTAGCGACATTAACACTGGACTAATATGGCTATACTTTTATGTTCTGGTGAGTAATCTAGCAGCTGCATTCTGAACCAACTGAAGTTTATCTATTAGTTTAGCAGGAGAACCTCCCAGAAGACCATTTCGGTTCCGAGCACTAAACTAGGCAGCCTTTCTATACGATTATATTAACTTATTCTGTATGTGATTATAACAGGTCAACACATGGTCTGTGTGTGTGTGTGTGTGTGTGTGCAGAGGTGTGTGCGGTGGACTGCGGCTCTCACGGCGTGTGTGTGGCGGGCGGCTGCCGCTGTGACGAGGGCTGGACGGGCGGAGTCTGCGACCTGAAGGCGTGTCACCCGCGCTGCGCCGAACACGGCACCTGTAAGGAGGGCAAGTGCGAGTGCCACCAGGGCTGGACCGGCGAGCACTGCACCGTGGGTAAGACACGCGCCACGCCCGTTTGCCACGCCTTCAACGTCATTGTCGGTTTGCTTCGTTTCAAAATGGGAAAAGGAGGATATTCCATCATAAACGCTATTAGTCGTGATTAAACAACGGTTTCCAGCCACGCCCGTACACACACACACACACACGCACACACACACACACACGCACACACACACACACACACACACAGAAGCAAAACCGCCTTCAGGACTGAGGACGTCTCCATTAGAAATGTAGAAAAGTGTTTAGAACAAAATCAATAGATCAAATCACACACACTTTCACCGCGCAAGACCGTAGAAGCTTTAATACGAAACACCGCGAGGAAACACAAACAACTAACTAACTAGCAGGTTAGTTACAAATCACCCGCTGTTTGTTTCCCTTAACATTCATCTACACACTTCTACTGTTGCGTCAAATACCCTGCGGGAGTGTGTTAATAGTGTTACAGCTGTTCCGTGTGTGTGTGTGTGTGTGTCAGAGCACAAGGGGGAACTAAAAGAACTGTGGTAGCTCGTACATCATACATGTCAGACTGAGATAAGGGGCTTCATGTCGGTGTGTGTGTGTGTGTGTGTGTGTGTGTGTGTGTGTGACCTTACACCCACTCGCTCTCATTACACCTCTGCACAGTGAGTCCACACACACACACACACTCCTGTGTTACTGCACACTTGCATCATCACACACACACACACACACACACACACACACACGACATCTTTCACTCTGGGAAGCCGCAGACACATTAATCCTCGTTTAGCAGTTTAACTCGCGATACTAAATGACGCAGAAGCCGCTGTTGCTTTCAGAACCTTTCATGAGCGTGTGGTGATGATGATGATGATGATGATGATGATGATGATGATGATGATCAAATCAATAAAATGTTTAAGTTCCCACTCCGACTTTTACACACACACACACACACACACACACACACACATTTAACCAGTGATATGGAGTCACTGCACAGTAGAAGCACTTCTACTTCAAATTCAAATTTTATTTGTCACAACAACACAACAATTATTTTTCAACAACGTGCAGTGAAATGTATTTAGCAATTGTCCAGCAGGTTAACATGGGGGGGGGGGGCAAAAATTTAAAAAGGGGATTAAAAAAAACTGCAAAAGCAATAAAATACAATAAAAATAGAGATAAAATATGAATAAAAAATACAAAAGATATAAAATACAAAAACAGAAAAAGTGACTCAAGTGAGGAATATTTAAAGAGTAATTATTTATTTCTACATTATTCTACTGTGTGTGTGTGTGTGTGTGTGTGTGTGTGTACAGACAGCGTACAGTAACATTGTGTGTGTGTGTGTGTGTGTGTGTGTGTGTGTGTGTGAGTGTGTGTGTGATTGTTTGTGTGTGTGTGTGTGTGTGTGTGTGTGTGTGTGTGTGTGTGTTTGTTTGTGTGTGTGTGTGTGTGTTTGTTTGTGTGTGTGTGTGTGTGTTTGTTTGTGTGTGTGTGTGTGTGTGTGTGTGAGTGTGTGTGTGTGTAACATCTGCTCATGGCTCTGATATATGATCCGCTCTGAGCGAGATGAAGGTTCCTGCTCTCCGTCACTCCTGTGTAACCTTCTCTTTATCTTCCTCTCTTCTTCAAGCTCACCCGGAGACGTATGTCCAAGGTACTGTGTCCTCCTCCTTCTCTTCCTCTCTCTCTCTGTCTCTCTCTGTCTCTCTCTCTCTCTCTCTCTCTCTCTCTCTCTCTCTCTCTCTCTCTCTCTCTCTCTCTCTCTCTCTCTCTCTCTCTCTCTCTCTCTCTCTCTCTCTCTCTCTCTCTCTCTCTCTCTCTCTCTCTCTCTCT
>MU204351.1:560514-575514 GCA_017309775.1 Paedocypris sp. Pulau Singkep
CTCTCTCTCTCTCCCTCTCTCTCTCCATGTCTCGCTCTTTGTCTCTTGACTCTTTTTTTCTCCGTCTCTGTCTCTCACTCTGTCTCTTTCTTTCTCTCTCTCTGTCTCTCTTTTCCTTTCTATCTCTCTGTACTATTCTACAAGCTTCAGGAACATGCTGGAGAACACACGCTTGTGCAAAGATCTTTAACGTGAGCGTGAGAGTTCTGAGAGTTTCGGATTGTTCCGGCCTCCCCGACAGCAAGCGGGAGAATGAGAGTGATTAGTGCGTGCGTGTGTGTGTGTGTGTGTTCGCCCCCGTGACCGAGCTCCAGATGTGCGGCGGAGCAGGTGTGTGCTGACGTGTGTGTGTGTGTGCGCAGACGGGCTGGTGGACTGCATGGACCCTGACTGCTGTCTGCAGAGCTCGTGTCAGGCTCAGCTGTTGTGTCGCGGCGCTCCCGACCCGGTGGACATCATCGGTCAGAAGCAGCCGGTCAGCTCCCAGCACGCCGCACAGTCCTTCTACCAGCAGATCAGCTTCCTCATCGGCCCCGAGAGCACGCACGTCATCAGCGGAGACAACCCCTTCAACCGCAGGTACACACACACACACACACACACTCAGAAGCAGCTCCAGGGCATCAGGGCGTGGCACTGGGCGTGGCTCTGCCCGTACGGGATCGCTGTGGTACATGGATTACACTCCTCATGTATGAAACATGGAACGATGACATGAATGAACTTGGAAACGAAAAAAATCTGAAATTGAACGAAATTTTGTATGAATTTTGTATGAAAATGAATTTTTTTGAAACTGAAATTCACTTCCGAAAAAAATTCACTACGAAAAACGAACATGAAAAATGGAACTTTGCTACATGGATTACACTCCTAATGTATGAAAATCCTCAAAAGTGACAAACTTCACCTCGGTCCAGACTCTCCAGCGAAGGTTTAGTTAGGCTAGGTTAGGTTGGGTTAGGTTAGGTTAAGTTACGTTAAGTTAAGTTAGTTTAGGTTAGGTAAAGTTAGGTCAGGTTAGTCTCGGCCAGGTTAGGATTGTATTTAGGTCTTATAGACCAGAGTCTTTATTACTGCCAGAGCATGGACTTCTTTTGACTTTTTAATTAGTTTAAGGAATATTTCTATTGTCTTTCATTGTTACTTTTATTTTCTAGTTCAGTACTTACTCAGGTGAGCCTAGTTTAGGTTAGGATAGGTCAACTTAGGCTAGAATTTAGAGTTTGGCTGAATTGTGTGGAAGCTGGAGTAGAATCGCTTTTTACTTTGTCCAGCTTTTTCACTCATTTTTCTCCTCTTTCTTACTCGCAAGCCTGCAAGAGTTTCTAAACCTTTTTTTGGCCATTGTTTTTTTCAGTGCCGTGTTTTTTACCCACGTCGCCTTAATGGCCACCCCTGGGTTATTGTATGAAAACGGCAAGGTTAGGTCAGGTTAGGTCAGGTTAGGTTAGGTCAGGTTAGGTTAGGTTAGTTTAGGTCAGGTTAGGTTAGGTCAGGTTAGGTTAGGTTAGTTTAGGTCAGGTTAGGTTAGGTCAGGTTAGTTTAGGTCAGGTTAGTTTAGGTCAGGTTAGGTTAGGTTAGGTTAGTTTAGGTCAGGTTAGTTTAGGTCAGGTTAGGTTAGGTTAGTTTAGGTCAGGTTAGGTCAGGTTAGGTCAGGTTAGTTTAGGTCAGGTTAGTTTAGGTCAGGTTAGGTTAGGTTAGGATTGCACCTCGGTCTTGTAGCTCAGAGTGTTTATTACTGCCAGCGCATGGTCTTCTTTAGACTTCTTAATTAGTGTAAAGAATATTTCTATTGTCTTTTGTTGTTGCTTTTATTTTCCAGTGTAGTACTTTCACATTTTCAAAGCGGTGACGTGACGTCCGCGAGCAGAACAGTCTGATGACTTGAGTGCGTGAGAGCGAGCGGTGGACACGTGGCTGATGACACACACGCCGAACGCTTTGTTTTGCAGCAATCATCTACTTACCAGTGAACGCGGAATATAAAGACTCCTAACAGCCCTTTTAAAAGCTTTACTCAGTCGCCATAGCAACAGATGTGCGGACAGACCTCGCGAGACCTTACACCGAAAAGCAGTCGCGGTAACGTCTAATTTACAAACGATGCGGCTGAATTTGCATCGTACGTGGGAGAGCGGTAGCGGTTGGGTGGAAGCAGATGATGATGATGATGATGATGATGATGATGATGTCCTGCTCCGTGAGGGAAGTTGTCGGATCCAGAGAGCGAGTTGATCGTTGTTCAAACGCATTGCATCCAGACGTGCTGATCTTCTGCGGCGCTGGAGTAAAGATCGGTGGTTTTCCTGGTGTCGGCTTGAGATGGGAGTGGCTCCGAAGCCGCTTGATTGATGGTGGCACGGGTGGTTTGATGGTGAGAGATAACACGGTTAACGACAACAAAGGCCTGCGCGGACATTAAACCTGTAAGTACCTGGGTGGCAAGATAAGCAGGCTGATGTGATAAGAGGAGAGGTGTAGACTAATGCAACTGTGCTGCACATCTGGTCTGAATCTCGCTCTTTATTGGCCGGGGAAGAATGTAAAGCGACCCACATGTTCCTCTCGCTCACAGGAAGCGCTTGTGCTCCTCACGATGCTTATCTTGCGTGCGGTTACAGGGTAAAGATCTTTAGTAGAGGGGTAGTGGGGTGGTTTTACGTCTAATGCGATTAACTCTGAGCATTAAAGCAGGTGATGAAGACACAGACATGTCTTGAGTTCTGTTCCCTAGCCCAGACCTTCTCAAGCTTGTCCCACACTTGTGCTGGCGTATTTACAGCTTGTTTACCTGTGTGTGTCTGACCCAGGATCCTTTCCTCACTTCCTTCTGTCCTGGGGCGACGTGTCCTGTGATTTACTGCTCCTCTGCTGATTAAAGGCCGTAATGACCTGGAAAATCAGCCAATAAGAGGAGCGAGGCGTCCTGTGCACCGCCATCGATCCGCCGCATCCCCATCTGCTGATTATTTATTTATCAAGTTCATTTAGTTTTTTTTTAAACCTAAAAATGCATTTTACAAATGAATCATATGCCGTGGTACCTCCACTTACGAATGACTCTCATTTTGCATTTTGACTTCTCATATTGTCTCTGTTTCTGCAAAATTATTTCACTGTACAATAAGCCAATCATTGTAGCGACAAAAGTAGTAAGCAAGTTTTGTTCTGACCACTATTATGCAGGGAGGTGTTTTGAGGGAAACATAATTATTGTTCACGAACGTCAATAAACAACAAAAAGAAAAAACTATTTTACAAAAGTAACACCATCACAGAGATCTTACTTGCGGAGCTGGAATCTCTGACGGGTCACGCTGGACCAGCTGACGTCGTCTTTTTTTGTCGAAGCTGCGACACCCGGTGGCTGAGAAAGGCAATGCAAGTGGAAGGATGAAGATAAAGTGTTAGAGTGCAACCAAACGGCGTGTTATATTGTAACTACACGGACATTACAGAGAGAAGACGTCCAGAACAGTGTCTGTGTCGTGTTCATGATGTTCAGGCACATAAGTACAACCCAAGTGAGACGCTCGGCTAACATCCTGCTGATCTGGGTACATTATCGCCATTATCACCATTATCGCCAGATTCAAGATAATAATAATAATACATTTTATTTTAAGCGCCTTTCAGGACACCCAAAGAAGCTGAACAGAATAAATAGAGACACAAACAATTAAGTTGAACGACTTAGAGTCCAGGGTGAGAATTACAGTCCAAAGATTTAAAGTCCAAAGATGGCGGATTAATGTGTTTTTTTTATCACAATTTTTACAAAATATTTTATCATATTATAAAAACATTTTTTCTGAATTTACGAATGCTTGGGACGAATTATATTATTTGCATTTTTTACGGAATTTTACAATATTTTACGAAATTTCCATTTTACGAAACTGCTGTCATCACTAATACGTTTCGCAAGGTGAGGTACCACTGCATATGTATATACATTAATGAAAGTGTGTGTGTGTTTCAGCAGCTTGGTGTCCATTATCCGGGGTCAGGTGGTCACTGCGGATGGGACGCCCCTGATCGGAGTCAACGTGTCGTTCGTGCACTACCCAGACCACGGCTTCACCATCACGCGGCAGGACGGCATGTAGGTGCCACGCCTTTCTGTTTCACTTTGTCCTTGACAGAATGTCACTGTTTAACATCGAAGCGTCTGTTTAGCCTCGTGACTTTGCACGTGATTGTGATGAGATGAGACGAGATGAGATGGGATGATATTAGAAGAGATGAGATGAGACGAGATTAGATGAGATGGGATTAGATGGGAGGAGATGAGAAGAGATCAGATGTGATGAGATTAGATGTGACAGGATGAGTTGAGATGGGATGAGATGGGATGAGATTAGACAAGATGAAATGGGATGAGTTAGGATGAGATGGGATGAGATGAGATGGGATAAGTTGAGATGGGATGGGATGAGATGAGATGAGATGAGATGATATGGGATGGGATGAGTTGAGATGAGTTAAGATGGGATGGGATGAGATGAGATGGGATGAGATTAGACGAGATAGGATGAGACAGGATGAGTTGAGATGGGATGAGATGAGATGAGATGAGATGGGATGAGATGAGATGAGTTGAGATGGGATGAGATGAGTTGAGATGGGATGAGATTAGATGGGATGAGATTAGACGAGATGAAATGGGATAAGTTAGGATGAGATGGGATGAGATGAGATGAGATGAGATGAAATGAGATTAGATGAAATGGGATGAGATGGGATGGGATGAAATGAGATGATATGGGATGGGATGGAATGGGATGGGATTGGATGAGATGAGATGAGATGAGATGGGATGGGATGGGATGGGATGGGATGGGATGAGATGAGATGAGATGAGATAAAATGAGATTATTTGAGATGGGATGGGATGAGATAAGATGAGATGAGATGGGATGAGATGAGATGATATGATATGATATGATATGATATGATATGATATGATATGATATGATATGATATGATATGATATGATATGAGATGGGATTGGATGAGTTGAGATGAGATGAGTTGAGATGGGATGAGATGAGATGAGGGTGCGACCCTTAAACATACACAGCCAGAAACATCACTCCGCATCCGTTCAGCTTTTGCTCGTTCTGGGCGAGTCAGCTCTGGTCCAGGCTCTGGTGCGTCTCTCATGGCAACCGCGTGCGAGCGCTGAGCAGAGCTTCCTCTTCTACACTAATGCCATGATAAGAAGGCCGCGGCGCATTATCATGCAGCTTCACTCGGGCGGAGTCGCTCAGAGGAGACCTGCGCGGGGTTAAAGGAGAAGACTATTAAAGCGGGTCTGGCCTAGCGCTCTCATGTCTAATTCATCTCGGGTGGCGCTCCGTCTCCTCGCTCCCGTCTAATGAGCAGAACTCCGTCTTTTATCCGGCTGCGGAGCCATCGCCTGTTGTGAGGTGGAAGACCGATTGTTCTCTCACATTTAAGCGTCTGCAGTTTGTTAATGATTAGCTTCAATAACACGGATGAAATGTGGAGTGACTGTGGCTTTGCTCTCACAGGTTTGACATCCTGGCCAATGGCGGCGCGTCGTTGACTTTGAGCTTCGAGCGTTTGCCCTTCCTGACGCAGTTCCGCACGGTGTGGATTCCCTGGAACGTCTTCTACGTGATGGACACGCTGGTGATGAAGAAGGAGGAGAACGACATCCCCAGCTGCGACCTCAGTGGCTTTGTCCGGCCCAGCCCCCTCATCGTGGCCACGCCCCTCTCCACCTTCTTCAGAGCCTCGCCGGAGAACGGCCCCATCATTCCAGAGACGCAGGCAAGACTCTTTCAGTCCCATCGCTTCGTCTACAGGTCTCTATATCCTGAGCTGCGGATTTTTTTGTTTTTTCACAAATTCATTTCCTTTCTCCAACTCCTCATAACACACTTAATCATCTTTGCAGTTCAGCTCCTCGGTTTGTGATAAAATGGGTTAATTTTCTACCGATGTGCTTTGAGATGTCGACTTTGGCACTTGGAGGCATTTTGTTGTTTAGTTTACTTTCTTGGAACAAAACCGGCCAAAAAATGCATTTCAAGCTTAACATCAGAACGATAACCCTAACTTAAATCTAGTCATTTGAACGAATGGTTTTACGCGTCCAGATGTGTAGTGACGGCGGTCCCTGTAACAAGACATTGGCGTGATGTAATAGTGCTGCCGAGAAACTGTCTCCTCTGGCTCGCTCATCACAGGAGTCGGTCCTGATGTGAATTACAGCCTTCCGGAGGAGCTCTACACGGGTAATCAGACTCCACCACATTAGCATTTAATACTGGGCTTCGGGTCTCCAGCTGTAAAGGCTGAAAGCTCCTCTTTTCATCTCGAGCGTCACACACGAATGGCAAACAGACGTGCCAGAGTCTGAGACGTGTGGCTTCTGCTCGATGAGTGAAGGCCATCAGACGAGTGGACGAGACGGGATCACTGCTCCTGCTCCTGCTCCTGTCACTCCTTCGCTCTGTCATCCTCCCTTTTTCCGTGGCAAATCTGGAAGCTGTTTAGCTCAAGACGAGCGACGGACAGGAGTCTCGTTGTGCTCATGTCCTTCAGTGTTTAACACACGAGGAAACATTTCTGTCGCTGACTCCGAGAGGAACTTGAGCTTGAGCGCCTCCTACTGATGTTGAGGAGGAGCGTGTCCGAGAGCAGAAGCTGATTCTGAAGATCCATCACGCTCGAGGAACGCCTGTGATGCGGAAGCGTCTGTTGATCCAAGCTGCTCCTCATCTTCAATTCTCCTTCTGTCAAAGAGAAAACCAAATCAGCCCAAACACTCTGAACTTCTGTGGCGCGTCACTGGACGAGCATTGAAAGTCTGGTAACTGTGTGTGTGATCTGACGACTGACTGGGCTTTTGGGTTCCTCGCTTGAGTCGTTTGTGCGCTTGAGCGTGTTGAGTTCTGGTCCAGTAACGGCCTCCAGCACCGATGCGAATGTAAGCACGTTCCGCCCGTGAAACTTTCCCTCATTAGATCCCGAACGTCAGAGCAAACACCAGCGCAGATGTGCTCCTGCTCGACAAAGAGCCGCAGTGAAGACCTCGGGTCTCTCGCCGTCCACGCTCAACTACATCGGCCTGTTCCGCTCGAAGTGTGGACGAGTGTGAAGAGCGCCTCATAGACGATCGTAGCGTGACCCATCTTGAGGTTCTGATCTTCTCCTCTCTCCAGGTTCTTCAGGAAGAGACGGCCATTCCTGGCAGCGACCTGAACCTGATGTACCTGAGCTCCAGGGCCGCAGGCTACCGGCCCGTGCTGAAGGTCACCATGACCCAGGCCACCATCCCCTTCAACCTCATGAAGGTGCATCTGATGGTGGCCGTGGTCGGGCGGCTCTTTTCCAAATGGTTTCCTGCCGAACCCAACCTGTCCTACACCTTCATCTGGGACAAAACAGACGCCTACAACCAGAAGATCTACGGCCTGTCTGAAGCAGTGGGTGAGTGAACACTGAGACTTTACTCTTTACTCTGAGACTTTACTCTTTACACTGAGACTTTACTCTTTACTCTGAGACTTTACTCTTTACTCTGAGACTTTACTCTTTACTCTGAGACTTTACTCTTTACACTGAGACTTTACTCTTTACTCTGAGACTTTACTCTTTACTCTGAGACTTTACTCTTTACACTGAGACTTTACTCTTTACACTGAGACTTTACTCTTTACACTGAGACTTTACTCTTTACACTGAGACTTTACTCTTTACACTGAGACTTTACTCTTTACTCTGAGACTTTACTCTTTACTCTGAGACTTTACTCTCTACTCTGAGACTTTACTCTCTACTCTGAGACTTTACTCTTTACTCTGAGACTTTACTCTTTACTCTGAGACTTTACTCTTTACTCTGAGACTTTACTCTTTACACTGAGACTTTACTCTTTACTCTGAGACTTTACTCTTTACACTGAGACTTTACTCTCCGCGGTATTTTGGCTACGGCTAGCGGATGATAGTGTGCTATCATAGATAGGTTGCAATGCTTCTACTCTAACTGAACAAGCGCTCTGATGAGGAGCTACAAAATAGTCGGCAGAATAACTTAACGTGACGGAGTGAAGAAACCTCACGTGACTCCACACGCAGAAGTGTTTTATCAAGAGGAAAGTCATTGAAGTTATTTAACCTAAACATTGTTGATCGATTATAAGTTCTGAATCAGGCACTTTCAGACAGTTGTACAAATTCACTGAACTTGAACTTGAACTATAAAATAAAAGGGATTGTGTGTGTGTGTGTGTGTGTGTGTGTGTGTGTGTGTGTGTGTGTGTGCGTGTGTGTGCGTGTGTGTGTTCAAGTTCATTTATATCGCGCTTTTCTTAGTCCGAAACCAACGCAAAGACGCTATGTGAAAAAGAGAAGAAAAAAGAAAAATGTTGATTCTTTAAATGAGTTTAAAAAAAAATTGGGGGAAAAAAAGAGTCAGTTAAAAAGGAACAATATGTCTATTGTTGTTCAGACTGTGTGCTATGACTTGAAGAGCAAGCTAGATCGCGACAGTGGCTAGTAAACAAACACAGTGGCTAGTGTGTGTGTGTGTGTGTGTGTGTGTGTGTGATGTTTGTGATGATCCCTGAAACAGTTAAAGCTAAAAAATACACTGCAAATAGAAAACAAAGCACAATCCATTAAAGTCACAGCGAGTCTTTTCTGTCTTTGTTCTTTCTTCCGCCGTGTGACCCGGACCAAACTGAACTAGCTTCCCTTGGCCGGCGTAAACTCTCTCTCCCGCACTTAAGCTGCGTCTTTACAAAGTGAGCTGTGTAGGATTGTAAAAAGGTTATCTTTGCTCTCTTGGGTATTGATTGACTTTCACTTTCTCATCAGGCTCTGGTTTGTCGATTCCATTAAGGGTTTTTTTTTCTTCTTCTTTTGGGTTTTTTTCTCCCCCCAACAAATTGCAGCAGGTATTGATTGTGTGCGGGGGACGAAAGGTTAACGTGATCAGCTGAAACAGTTATAACTTCTGGAGACGGGGCGATGGGATGGGGACGTCCAGAGTTATGATGGAGTGATAAACAGTGACGGTCTGATTAGACGCAGGAGCGGCGTGTTTATCTGTGTGTGTGTGTGTGTGTGGCAGTGTCGGTGGGGTTCGAGTACGAGTCGTGTCTGGACCTGATCCTCTGGGAGAAGAGGACAGCCACGCTGCAGGGCTACGAGCCGGACGCCTCTAACATGGGAGGATGGACCCTGGACAAACACCACGTGCTGGACGTTCAGAACGGTGAGATCTGGTTGCTTATTCTACTGGACCATCGCTCTTTTCTTTTCTTTTTGAGAATGAATGGACGCACACACTACAGAGCTACCTCTACTTACGGAAGGAATTTGTCCCGAAAGTTGTTTTGTGAAAAGGTTTGGAGGTGGAAATGCAATTTAAAATTTCTCTGATCTGTGCTAAGACCCTCTGAATTCAGACTGTAAAATATAAACACTAGGGCTGTCAACGTCAACGCGTTAACTCTTGCGAATAATTAAATGTGTTTGTCGTGTCAAATTAGTTTATCGCCGTTAATTGCTGTTATCCACTGTTTTGTACATTGTTGTTTATGTACAGTTTTATCTCTGGGTTTTTTTACACGCAAAAAATTGACTTTTGGACGGATAGTTTTACTTTAAAACGTTGCCAGATAACTTTGTAGAGTACAGTAGAGTAAAGTACAGTACAGTAGAGTAGAGTTGAGTACAGTAGAGTAGAGTAGAGTAGAGTAGAGTAGAGTACAGTAGAGTAGAGTACAGTAGAGTAGAGTTGAGTACAGTAGAGTAGAGTAGAGTACAGTTGAGTACAGTAGAGTAAAGTACAGTAGAGTAGAGTAGAGTTGAATACAGTAGAGTACAGTAGAGTAGAGTACAGTAGAGTACAGTAGAGTGCAGTAGAGTGCAGTAGAGTAGAGTAGAGTGCAGTAGAGTTGAGTACTGTAGAGTACAGTAGAGTAGAGAAGAGGAGAGTAGAGTAGAGTACAGTACAGTAGAGTACAGTAGAGTAGAGTACAGTAGAGTAGAGTACAGTAGAGTAGAGTACAGTAGAGTAGAGTACAGTAGAGTGCAGTAGAGTTGAGTACAGTAGAGTAGAGTACAGTAGAGTAGAGGAGAGGAGAGGAGAGTAGAGTACAGTAGAGTAGAATTCCTTTATTGTATCACAGGGTTACAATAAAATTAGTATTGCTACTTGAAAGATGAGATAATAGTAAAATATACACACTGAATAACCAATATAAATAACTACGATATATTAAAATATGGTCCAAAATATTGAAGGCAAGAAACAATTTAAATATAACACAAGATACAAGAACACGAGAAAAATGCGATTGACAAATTATGCAAACTACGAGTGGGTGTCCGCTCCATCTCTGTGATCTGAGGAGACGCTGGTGTTGCTCTGACGGAGACCAGCGCACTGACAGATGTTCCAGTATTAAACACACTTTCCTTCCTTTCTGGCATCTGAAGTGACACTAATCCCTCGTTCCTCGCCGGCTGAGGACTTACAGCAGCCTTTCATCTTGCTCCCGCCTCCTGCTCACTCACGCTCCTGTCCCAGAATGCACCTGTAGGTCACAGAGGTCACAGAGCGAGTCTGGGGTGTCTGAGGTCTCTCTCTCTTTCTCTCTCTGTCTCTATCTCTCTCTCTCTCTCTCTCTCTCTCTGTCTCTCTCTCTCTCTCTGTCTCTGTCTCTGTCTCTCTCTCTGTCTCTCTCTCTGTCTCTCTCTGTCTCTCTGTATCTCTCTCTCTTTCTCTGTCTGTCTCTCTCTGTCTCTCTCACTGTCTCTCTATCACTCTTTCTCTCTCTGTCTCTCTATCACTCTTTCTCTCTATGTATCTCTCTGTCTCTCTATCTATTTCTCTCTCTCTACCTCTTTGTCTCTCTCTCTCTCTCTCTCTCTCTCTGTCTCACTCTCTCTCTTCATCTCTCTCTCTTTCTTCCTCTGTTACTCTGTGTCTCTAAATCTCTGTCTCTGTCGCTCTCTCTCTCTTCCTCTATTACTCTGTTTCTCTCTATCTCTTCTCTCTCTCTCTCTCTCTCTCTCTCTCTCTCTCTCTCTCTCTCTCTCTCTCTCTCTCATATATATATCAGGGAGCTCAGCTAATTATCTTCGAGAGGTCGGGGAAAGACATCCACACACTTTGGCCACAGGGACGTTCTGCCGAGATGGAATGTGTGATTGAGGAAGACGGTGTCCATTTATCGAGTCTTTTAATTATTAAGGGTATAATTATGCTACAGTCTCTCTGGAGAATAAACGAAACAAAAGTACGAGCATCCGCCGCATGTTAGTAGATGCCACAAGGACGATTTTTTTTCTCCTTTTCGCATTGATTTTGAACCCGTCAACACGTAATTACTGTGTAATGACTGAAACACGCCCAAGACCCGAGAAACGAACAGAGAGGTGAAACATAATCAGCTTAATTGATTTTGGCAATGCCTCATTTGAATCTTACGGATTAATTTTTCTCGCAGACACACACACATTGTGAACTCTGAGAAGATTTGCGTTGGGCTGATTATAATAATAATAATAATAATAATAATAATAATAATAATAATAATATGAGTATTTGTAGGGCGCTTTTCACAGTTTTAACTGTCTCAAAGCGCACGATTACACGCTTAACAGATCGGCGATTCTTCAGTAAGTTCCCTGAGAGATGTTTGCTGTGGAATCCAGACAGTGGAGGACAATAGCAGCTCTTCACGCTAGAGGAGCCAAACACTAATCCATTTCCCACTTGATCAATGGTGGGCGGCTGATCAGAGCCGGTGGTATAGTGAGATGTATAGGGGTGTTTAGACGGCGATGCGGCTTCTGTTTGTGGACCGGAGAGCCTTCAGATGGCCGTATTGATCCGGCTGGTAATTAGCGCCGAGAGGAGCTGGCTGTTGAATTCCAGCACGTCGTCCGATGTGAATAATTTAGTGGGCACAGCGTGAAGTCGTCCTTTGAAGAGCAGCTTTGAAGACCATCACCCCAAACCTAAGACTGTTTTCAAAGCCGCCCCCGTAAACACCGTTCATCAGGCGCTCTCAGGAAGCTTCCTATCGACTGAGCCTCACCTGTGCGCTTGAGCCCGAGGTCCTGATCTTCACCTCACGCTGCTACAGACTCACACAAGCAGATAAAAGATTCATAACCCCAAAGTGGCTCAATTAGTTCTGCAAATTGAAACACGTTACTCATAAATATCTCATTTTTATATGAGATAAGATTTTTTGATCAAACATCAGTCGTGATCCCCTCAGTCCAGCAAACATCAGTCATGAGTTCCTCAGTCCAGCAAACATCAGTCATGAGCTCCTCAGTCTAGTAAACATCAGTCATGATCCCTTCGGTCCAGCAAACATCAGACCTGAGTCACTTGGTCCAGAAAACATCCGACCTGAGTCACTTGGTCCAGCAAACATCAATTGTGAGCTCCCTAGTCCAGAAAACATCAGTCGTGATCATCTCAGTCCAGCAAACATCAGTTGTGAGCCACTCGGTCCAGCAAACATCAGTCGTGAGCTCCTCAGTCCAGAAAACATCTGTTGTGATCCCCTCAGTCCAGCAAACATCAGACCTCAGTCACTTGGTCCAGAAAACATCAGACCTGAGTCACTTGGTCCAGCAAACATCAGTTTTGAGCTCCTCAGTCCAGAAAGCATCAGTCATGAGCTCCTCAGTCCAGCAAACATCAGACCTGAGTCACTTGGTCCAGAAAACATCAGTCATGATCCCCTCAGTCCAGTAAACATCAGACATGATCGTCTCGGTTCGGGTGGTACTGATTGTTGCCCTCACTCACTGGCAGATGAAGCAGGACCCCGTGAAGATGCTGGACCGTGTGTGGTGTGTTCTCACCTCGTCTGGTGTCTCTGCTCGGAGTGTAAATGCGATTGACATTGAGAGGAGAGACGGTTTGATCTTTGGAGCCACGCGGCTTTACTTCGGCCTGTCAGATGTGTCGGGGAGGATGTCTCGTGCCTCCTGCCAGGAACTTCATCTGATCTTCTGTAGACTGAAGAGAACTTCTCAGTCTAGCTGGATTCCTGCAGTATTGACCCGCTGAAGACGCCTTGTTCAGGTTTCAGAAGCAGCTGTTAAAGTTTAATGTGGGCGTGTAGCCCGTGAGCAGCTCCTTCTGCAGCTCCTGCGCTCTGTATGGATTTTAACTACATCGTCTCTGGAACATCTGCCTTGTTTGCAATGGAAATGACTGTTTGTACATGTATTATTTACACGGATTTATCCAGCGTCTCGTAGCCGTGAGTGGAAACACTCGCACACGTGTGACTGTGAAGATGAGTGTGCGGTTCTGCGCTTAAAAATACATCTTGACTCTCCCAAATATCTTCAGAGTTGTGAGGCTCGAGACAAAGACCCCACAAGTACACAACGGTACAGTAAATCTTGCATTCTGGGCCCAACGTTGTGCTAAATACAGGAACACACACACACACACAGCTGTAACAGACACGCAACACTGTCGTGGCTTTTATGCCCTTATTTGGTGTGGGGGGTGGAGCTAGTGAAACGGCTGCAATGATTGGTTGGAGCTCAAGACGAGGACAGATTGTTTTCTTCCGGGTCGTTTGATTGCGTTAACTTTTCAAACAAGAATCATTGTATCGTATTTTTCGCCATATAAGACGCACCGGCATATAAGACGCACCCAATTTTAAAGGAGGAAAATCTAGAAAAAAAAGATTCTGAACCAAATACTGTAGTAAAAAGTGAACAGCAGTTTAAGAACAATTGTGTGTCAAACATGTGACATGAACAGTCAGTAAAGTCAGTAAACAGTGAGAGTAGCGCTGCGCGGTATAGCGGTATTAACCTGAATAGCGGTATTGAGATGTGCCGCGATATGGATTTTGCAATACCGTGGATACCGTGATAATTCATGAATGAGATTTTTATATAAGTATATAAACACCTTAATACAGTATTACACATTAGTTTCGTTACAAGTTGTAACTTACAACTACCAATGACGGCACAGACATTACTAATCGAACACAGAAAGCAGTGTAACAGACTGAATGAATAGATCACACACGTTTACTGCGCTGTGCCTTTAAGAGAAGAGCGGCTGTTTTAGTTTTAAAGACGCACGCGAGAAAATCTGCTTGTTTTATTTTGATCAAAGTTTGTTTTCGTTTGTAAATCATGGTTTAATTGTTTCACAAGATTCTGCGTGAGAAAGAAAGCGAGACAGCGTATGTATACCGCGGTATTGCACACTAAGATGGCGGTGAGCGCGCTCCGCGGATCTCTGCATTCGCCGTATAAGACGCACCAACTTTTCACCCTCAGTTTTGGGGAAGAAAAAGTGCGTCTTATACGGCGAAAAATACGGTAAGTTATTACCTAATAACGTGTAGCGCCTTCGCTTATTCAGCGTTTAATTACGTCCGTCCGGTGTGTTGTTCTGTGTGTGTCCTTCAATATGGAGTTTCTGAGGATGAGGATCAGTAATCTTCAGTCCTGGCCTCCTCTGACCTCTGACCTCTGACCTCTGACCTGCAGGCATCGTGTACAAAGGCAACGGCGAGAACATCTTCGTCTCCCAGCAGCCTCCAGTGGTCAGCACCATCATGGGTAACGGGCGCAGACGCAGCATCTCCTGCCCCAGCTGTAACGGTCAGGCGGAGGGCAACAAGCTGCTGGCCCCTGTGGCTCTGGCCTGCGGCGCTGACGGAAGCCTGTTCGTGGGAGACTTTAACTACATCAGACGCATCTTCCCCTCAGGAAACGTCAGCAGTGTCATGGAGCTGAGGTGAGATCAGTGTGTGTGTGTGTGTGTGTGTGTGTGACGCCGTCACTCTCCTGATTGGCCCACGCCAGCCTCTGACATGCCACAGACAAACGGCAAAAATGTAAACAAAGTGTGCGATCAATTTCATGAGAAACCGTGTCATTAGGACTAATCACTAATGAAGGCGCAGCGGCTGTGAGACTCTAGATCAGGCGTGTCAAACTC
>MU204351.1:580514-600037 GCA_017309775.1 Paedocypris sp. Pulau Singkep
TCCGATGTTGACTGGTTTTAAAAGATTCCCAGCTGACAAAAATGACACATTTTCAAAAGACTGTAAAAAAAAACGAAATGAAAAAATGAAATGGAAAGAAAAAAATGTAAAAAAAAAAACCCTTTAATAATATATGCTGTAAAATATAGATATGTAAGATTGAAGCCGATGTTCCTTGTTTAAAAGTCATTCAAATTTTGAGTTTAAAATATAACTATACACACTTTTAAAAGACTGTACATAATAATCATAATATATATATATATATATATATAAAAATAATATGACTAAAAATCTAGATGTGTTGGTGTAATATTATGTGTATATATGAGGATACTAGAGTGAGAGGATCATCAGGGACTGACTGTCCAATCACACGTCTCGCTCTCCACTGACACTGATGAAGTAAAGGTGAAGCAGACGCTCTCCAGTACGAGACTGTAGCCGAGGCCAGACATCTGAAGCACCACAGCTCCCCCTGCTGGATGATCTCACTCTCTCACTCTCACGCTCCAGAGAGGATGTCTGGGGATTAGAAAAGACAGTTCTGGTCGGAACAGACAGGGGTCAGGGGTCAGTCAGAACAGAACAGACAGGGGTCAGGGGTCAATCAGGACAAAACAGACAGAGGTCAGGGGTCAGTCAGAACAGAACACACAGGGGTCAGTCAGAACAGAACAGACGAGGGTCAGGGGTCAGTCAGAACAGAACAGACAGGGGTCAGTCAGAACAGAACAGACAGGGGTCAGTCAGAACAGAACAGACGAGGGTCAGGGGTCAGTCAGAACAGAACAGACAGGGGTCAGTCAGAACAGAACAGACAGGGGTCAGTCAGAACAGAACAGACGAGGGTCAGGGGTCAGTCAGAACAGAACAGACAGGGGTCAGTCAGAACAGAACAGACAGGGGTCAGTCAGAACATAATATAGGGTAAGGGGTGGTCAGAACAGAACAGACGAGGGTCAGGGGTCAGAACAGTCAGAACAGCACAGACGAGGGTCAGGGGTCAATCTTACACTGCGCTATTTTTGAGAAGCGCCGGTTATATAATGTGCATTAATCATGAATGTGTAGTCTGCTCATTTATTTTACACAAATACTATGAACTCTGTCACTTTCACTGGGCAAGTTGAAGTTGTCTTTGTTTAATTCATGTGTATTTGTCTTTGCATTATGTCGTATACTAACGCGCGAGTTAAACTACTTTGAAAAGTAACAACTACTAAGAAAAAGTAAAAAAAAACGTCTCAACCGCATCATATCGCCAATCTGCCCGTTCAGATCCAAACCGTCCCGCTGGTTTTCTTCGCTGTCTTTACGTAAACGAGTAGAATAAACGCCGGCCGCGCGGGACGCAGATGAGCGTCATTCTGAGCGTCACCATTCTCTCCTGCTTTCCCGCGTGTGAGCGCTGGCTTGTTCGTCTCAGCGAAGCGTGTGAAGCGTGTGAACAGAAGCAGACAGCGGGTGTCAGCCTCACAATTAGCCGCGTGGAGCGAGTCACGCGCCGCATCATCAGGGGAATATACACACACACATACAGTCATGTGAAAAAATTAGGACACCCTTTGAAAGCATGTGGTTTTTTGTAACACTTTTAATAAATGGTTATTTAATCTCAGTTTCAACAATACAGAGAGATTAAAGTAATCAAACTAAACAATGAAAACTTAAGAAAAGTCTTTTCAAGATCTTCTGTAAATGTCATTCTACAAAAATGCCTATTCTAACTGAGGAAAAAGATAGGACACCCTTGCCCCTAATAGCGAGTGTTACCTCCTTTGGCTGAAATAACTGCAGTGAGACGGTTCTTGTAGAAATCTACCAGTCTCCGACATCGGTCTGAGGAAATTTTACCCCACTCCTCAATGCATGTCCTAATTTTTTCACACGACTGTATATACTGCACTCTACTGGAGTGTCTGTCTTTAAACACGGCAGCTGAACACAATCACAGTGCGCTGCTGATCCTAATGAGCCGCACCTGGTGTGTTCAAAATAACTGACACAAATTGGCATTTAAAACGAAGCGCATGCGTTAACGCGTTAACTTTGACGGTCCTCGTATGTCTTCCCCGGGATCTACACACATCTGTGCTGCTGAGACGCTTTCACCTCGTCAGGTCCAGATCGGAACTGAACAGGCACTTTGGCGTGTGCGTAGCGGCGGCGCTGCCATTAGCCTGAGAGAGTCGTGGTCATGCATTATACACGGCCTGAGAAACACTCAGTTCAACTCTCACACTTAACCCCCGTCTGTCCACATCAATATTACACCGCCTCGCCCGTGACGCAAACCGCTGCTCTGCGTTTGCCTCGTAGCCTGGTCGCTATTTTGATAAGAAGGAACTCGATTACCTGATTAGGATTAAAAAAGGAGGTTTTCTGGGATACGAGCATTTCATTGTTGAAACAGGAGCTAGTGTCCGAGACGCGAGTGTGATGTCACAGCGCCCCCCGCTGGCCAATCACGTCCTCTCCTTCTTCAGCTGGTGTTTGTTTGCGTGTTTTAACCGTTTCCTTTAACCACGTCTCCTAAGAGCGTACGAGCTGGTGACACTGCTGGGAAACGCTGTCATACACGGCAGAAAAGGCACGTGAAAGAGTGAGAAAATAAAAAACAAATCAAGTAAAATAAAGTCTTAAATCAAGTCAAATGAGGTCGGTAGCGTGAGAAAATGTTTGAAACAAGCAAAATAATCTGACTGATAATTTGACTGAAAAAAGCGAGATATATTGTGCCATTTCAAGATTTTTGGCTCGTCAATAATTAATTTTTTGCAGTGTAACACATGTGACGTGTTATTTAACATACACATAGAAACACGACGCTGGAGCCCATTAATGGCATTTTAATTCCTTCCAATAGCAATAAAAGATTTGAAAAAAAACAATATTGGAAATTTCTAATAGGTAGTGAGTTAGTGTTATTAATTAGTTAGTGAGTTATTAATAGGTAGTGACTTAGTGTTATTAATTAGTTAGTGAGTTATTAATAGGTAGTGAGTTAGAGTTATTAATTAGTTAGTGAGTTATTAATAGGTAGTGACTTAGTGTTATTAATTAGTTAGTGAGTTATTAATAGGTAGTGAGTTAGTGTTATTAATTAGTTAGTGAGTTATTCATAGGTAGTGAGGTAGTGTTATTAATTAGTTAGTGAGTTATTCATAGGTAATGAGTAGTGACGGGACGAGACACTTTTCCCACAAGACGAGACACTAAGACATTTTATAAAAAATAAATCTTTGATAAAATATAAGGAGAGCAATTTTATCTGTATTTTATTTAACTAAAATGTTCAAAACTGTTGATGCATTTCACTCTTTCTATTTTCATCAATTGCACGCAGTGATAACCAGATAAACAACATAATATTGATCACACAATGCCATAAACTGCCAGGCAAGTCATTTCACAACATTTTTTAACTGTCAATAGTATTAAAAAATCCATCAAGCGCAGACATTAAACACTATTTATAGACAAAGACAAGTCTTCCAGTAACTTGCAAAGAATGGTAGAATCATTTTGGCATCAAGTTTAATTAACAACTCGACATTAATGTACTTCATTATGATTAAATTCACTGTGTTCATTTTAGCTCTAAAAACTCCAAATTTGGTATTACAATGCAGAACATAACATGGCATAACATAACCGTATTAGACATAATAACCATATTATTCAACATAACCATGTAGAATAAAAACCACATTAATTGAAGGTGTCCAGTCAGTTATTGTGCAGAACAAGTGACGGACGTGAGGTTCACATTTGCAACTAATGACTGTTTGAAATAATCGGTTTTATTTTACAAAGACGTGTCAGCGGAGCCTTAATAGGCATTTTGTACTTCCGTGTTTGCTACTTTTTACAGTTTAAACCCCGCGTTATTAAAGTTATATTCATGCATTCTTCTTAAACGATTTAGTTCGTCTGTATATGGGTTGCATATGTATATACACATATTGTGACACTTTGTTTTTATTTCACCAGAGATTAAAAAGTCTTTGTGTGAATTTATATAAAATCATTACGCCGTCCTTCCAACACAAATCATTTTACTACTATACACAATAGTTTGTCATTTGTAATAACTTGTCCATGTGTTTTGTTGTCACAAATGATTAATAACAATAAATTATTTAAAATAATAATAATAGTAGTAACAACAACAACAAATGTTTCTGAACATTTTATTTAATAAAATACTTTTTTAATACTCTGGAGTTTCGAGCGTGATTTGTCAGCGTAAAATCCCATACGTCACTCCAATTTACCGCCAATCAAATGGTGTGACGTCATCACCAGTCGCAGGAGCCCGAGCCGATATCCGACCTACACCGGCACGAAACTCTGGACGCTCGCGCACGAATCCTTTAAAATGTTGATTCCACACACTGTAGCAAATTCTCGCGATATCACGAGATGCAATCGTTCACTCGTTCGCTATATCATCACAAACGTCCTTGTAGTGTGAGATGTCGCGGTGGGCGGGGCAATGGCGGAGATCGATCGCTCGATTGCTCGGATCCGGCTCAACTCCAGCTGCTCATGCCGGCACGAAAATCTGGACAATCGCGCACGAATCCTTTAAAAAATGTTGATTCCACACACTGTGGCAAAGATGGCGCCAAATTCTCGCGATATCACGAGATGCAATCGTATCTCGCGAGAAGCATCGGGTCTCGTCACACCCCTAGTAGTGAGTGAGTGAGTGAGTAGTGGGAGAATCAAAGTGACGGATCCTTCATAGAATAGAATAGACTAGAATAGAATATAGAATAGCCTTTATTGTCACAGTGCACAAATACGATGTGAGTCATATACCGTAGTGTTCACCATATAAGACTCACACGATTCTAAAGGAGGAAAATCTAGAAGAAAAAGATTCTGAACCAAATACCGTATTAAAATATTTAATATCAACTGTATAAAAGTGAACAGCAGTTTAAGAACAATTGTGTGTCAAACATGTGACATGAACAGTCAGTAAAGTCAGTAAACAGTGAGAGTAGCGCTGGGCGGTATAGCGGTATTAACCTGAATAGCGGTATTGAGATGTGCCGCGATATGGATTATGCAATACTGTGATAATTCATGTATATTTTTAAGTATATATATATATATATATATGTATTACACATTAATTTCGTTACAAGTTGTAACTTACAACTACCACTGACGGCACAGACATTACTAATCGAACACAGAGAAACACAGAGGGTAAAATACGGTAAATGTACAGTGAAATTATAACGACTTTCCATCCAGTGCAACATGCATTAATACATCTGTTCAAAATGTACAATAGTGCAATATATCACAGACACAGAACTTTACAGTAGTGGAGAGAATTTGTGGATATATATATGGATTATATAAAATATATGGATTATATACATTTTGGTTGAGCAGGGGGTTATCTTATACGCACTTCCAGTTGTTAGTGTATATGTCCGACAAAAACAGTTTTTCAGTCAGTTTGTTCTGGCTCTGACGCTCCTGTATCGTCTTCCTGAATGAATGAATGAACCTTATTGATCCCACAGTGGGGAAATTCAATTGCCGGAACAACCACTAGTAGCAAAGACAAAATAAAGGGAAAAACAGTGAACATGTAGTGTACTGACAGCAACAAACCCCCCCTCTCCTCTCCTCCTCCGGGCACAGGTGCGTCTGGAGTGGCCCACAGACCTGGCCATCAACCCCATGGACAACTCCATCTACGTGCTGGACAACAACGTGGTGCTGCAGATCACGGAGAACCGGCAGGTGCGGATCGTGGCGGGCCGGCCCATGCACTGCCAGGTGCCGGGCATCGAGTACGCGGGGGGCAAGCGCGCCGTCCAGACCACGCTAGAGGGCGCCACCGCCATCGCCCTCTCCTACAGCGGCGCGCTGTACATCTCCGAGACGGACGAGAAGAAGATCAGCCGCATCCGGCAGGTGAGCGCGGACGGCGAGATCTCCCACCTGGCGGGCGCCGCCTCCGACTGCGACTGCAAGAACGACGCCAACTGCGACTGCTACCAGACGGGCGAGGGCTACGCCAAGGACGCGCGCCTCAACGCCCCCTCCTCGCTGGCGGTCTCTCCGGACGGGACGCTGTACGTGGCCGACCTGGGCAACATCCGCATCCGGGCGGTGCGGCGCAACCGTCCCCCGCGGGGCGCGTCGGGTCACTACGAGGTGGCGTCGGCGGCGGCGCAGGAGCTGTACGTGTTCGACGCTAACGGCACGCACCAGTTCACCATGAGCCTGCTGACCGGCGACTACAAGTACAACTTCAGCTACAGCGGCGAGGAGGACGTGACGGCGGTGAGCGACAGCGGCGGGAACACGCTGCGCGTCCGCCGCGACCCCAACAGGATGCCCGTGCGCATCGTCGCCCCCGACAACCAGGTGATCTGGCTGACCATCGGCACCAACGGCGGCCTGAAGACGCTGAGCGCGCAGGGGCAGGAGCTAGTGCTCTTCACCTACCACGGCAACAGCGGCCTGCTCGCCACCAAGAGCCTGCAGATCGGCTGGACCACCTTCTACGAGTGAGTGTGTGTGTGTGTGTGTGTGTGTGAGAGAGAGAGAGTGTGTGTGTGTGTGTGTGTGTGAGAGAGAGAGAGTGTGTGTGTGTGAGAGAGTGTGTGTGTGTAAGTGTGTGTGTGTGTGAGAGAGAGAGAGTGTGTGTGTGTGTGTGTGTGTGTGTGTGTGTGAGAGAGAGAGACAGCAAGAGTGTGTGTGTGTGTGTGTGTGTGTGTGTGTGTGTGTGTAAGTGTGTGTTAGAGAGACAGTGTGTAAGTGTGTGTTAGAGAGTGTGAGTGTAAGTGTGTGTTAGAGAGTGTGAGTGTAAGTGTGTGTTAGAGAGTGTGTGTTAGAGAGAGTGAGTGTGTGAGAGAGAGAGTGTGTACATGTGTGTGTTAGAGAGAGAGAGACAGAGAGAATGTATGTAAGTGTGTTAGAGAGAGAGAGAGTGTGTGAGTGTGCGTGTGTGTGTGAGAGAGAGACAGACAGCGAGAGAGTGTGTGTGTGTGTAAGTGTGTGTTAGAGAGAGAGTGTGTGTGGTGTGTGTGTTAGAGAGAGTGAGTATGTAAGTGTGTGTGAGAAAGAGTGGTTGTGTGAGTGAGAGAGTGTGTTTGTGTAAGTGTGTTAGAGAGACAGGGTGTCAGTGTGTGTTAGAAAGAGAGTGTGTAAGTGTGTGTTAGAGAGTGTGTGTGTGTGGTGTGTTTTAGAGAAAGAGTGTGTAAGTGTGTGTGAGAGAGAGAAAGTGTAAGTGAGAGAGTGTGTGTGTGTGTGTAAGTGTGTGATAGAGAGAGTGTGTGTGTGTGTGTGTGTGTCCGTGAGAGTGTGCGTGTGTGTGAGTGTGTGTACGTGTATGTGTGTGTGTACCATTGGGTTCTACAACTAAGGCCTCTGCTGTGTGTGTGTGTGTGTGGAGTGTGCGGACACACACACACACACACACACACTCACAAACTCATCGTGTCATTTGTGTTTCTCAGTTATGACAGTGAAGGACGTCTGACGAACGTGACCTTTCCCACCGGGGTCATCACCAGCCTGATCGGGGAGATGAACCGCGCGCTGAGCGTGGACATCGAGACCTCGGGGCGTGACGATGATGTCAGCATCACCACCAACCTTTCCTCCATCGACTCCTTTTACACGTTAGTTCAAGGTGCGTCTGAGTCTCGTGGCTCCGCCCACTGATCCACGTCTGATTGGTGGATACGTATGTTCCCTGTTAATTAATCAATATTAATGACTCGACGCTCGTATTCATTACGGGAAACGTTGATTTATTGTTTCGCCACAGTCCAGCAGCGAAGAGAGTGAAAAGAAAACTAAAAAACAACGGATCTTAATACAAACATAATGAAGTTTATACATAACGTATTAAAACATTAATAAGGTAATGCTTAGTGTTGCACTGCAAAAAGTGCACATGAAAAAATAAGAAAATAAAAAACCGAATGAATAAAGAAGTAAAATGATCTGCCAACGGGGTGAGACACGTCTACTTGCTAAGACAGATTAAAACAAGACCTGTTGTCTTGAAACAAGAAAATTAATCTTCTACTCTTAATTCTAAGATATTCTGAAAAAAAACAAGATTAATTGTGTCATTTCAAGATCTTCTGGCTTGTCAAGAATTAATTTTTTGCAGAGTATCTTCAGACGCTACAATCGTCACCTCGTCTCGTCTCGTCTTGTCCAGATTGATAATCAAAATTAGGCTGTTGTGATGTTTTAACGCACGTGTTGAGAGTAAGAGACTTTGTGAGCGACATGGTTCTCCAGTGTCCATCAGCTGCTGGTTTCTTCCCCTCAGACCAACTGAGGAACAGCTACCAGGTGGGCTACGACAGCTCCATGAGGGTCATCTACGCCAACGGAATGGACTCGCACTTCCAGACGGAGCCTCACATCCTGGCGGGCGCGTCCAACCCCACCGTGGCCCGGAGGAACATGACGCTGCCTGGAGAGAACGGACAGAACCTGGTGGAGTGGCGCTTCAGGAAGGAGCAAACCAGGGGGAAGGTCATCGTGTTCGGGAGGAAGCTCAGGGTAAGCGCGTGGTGAACACGGTGAAGAGTCATACTTGAGTAAAAGTGCAGATACTTACTGTAACAATTACTCCAATACAAGTAACAAGTCACCAATTTCAAAAAGACTTGAGTCAAAGTAGCAACGTATCCCATTTTAAAAGAACGTAAGTATTAAGAAGCATTTTTATTCGTGCTAAGAAATGTGAAAACAAACTATTGTTTTCCAAGACAGAAACAGAATTTAACCTCAATGTTTGAAAACTGGTAGAACAAAGTAGATAAAAAGAACAAAAAGTCAGTCTCAATCACTTAAATTTGCAAGTAGATATAAAATGAAATGATTCATCTGATTAGTAAATTATATATTATATGTATTATATAAAGTTATATATTATATAATAACATTTGTGAAACACATTATTACGCCCCTAATTCGCGTTCTTGTGGTTTCTAATTCACAAATAGCCTCCATTACCTTCAGCAGCCTAAAGATGGCGATATTCACCTCGTCCGCCCAAGAAATTAACCGCGATATAAATCAATTCCGGCTTGTCGCGCACAATCACAATGTAACAAGTAACGATAAGTGTTTGTTCAAATGTAGTGGAGTGAAAAGTACTGCTACTCAATCACAAATGCAGTGGAGTAGAGAGTAAAAGTTGCTTATATTTTTGATACTCAGTGCAAGTACGAAGTAGCCAAAAACATACTTAAGTAAAGTAACAAAGTACATTTACTCAAGTACCTTACGCCGCAGGTTATTACACAGTCGGTAGTAACGTTCACCCCTCTTTACTCAAGGTCAACGGCAGGAACCTTCTCTCCGTGGACTACGACCGCACCCTGCGCACGGAGAAGATCTACGACGACCACAGGAAGTTCCTCCTGAAGATCATTTACGACGCCTCCGGTCACCCGACGCTCTGGGTGCCCAGTAGCAAGCTGATGTCGGTCAACCTCACCTACTCCAGCAGCGGACAGGTCACCAGCGTCCAGAGGGGCCCGACCGTGGAGAGGGTGGAGTACGACACCCAGGGACGCTTGGTGTCCAGGACGTTTGCTGATGGCAAGACCTGGAGCTACACCTACCTGGACAAGGTGAGATCACCACAGGAATTGACACTGAACGTTCGGCTCATTTGCCGGGTGGACATGTAGTAGTCTTTGTCCAAAAATAGAGGTCTACAAATAGAAGTTGCTTCTGTTAAGGCAGAGCTCATTAGAAATCACCCCATCCTCCCCAAACGTGTAAGTGAGGTGTGTGCGGCCAGCCAGACCCTCCACTGTCAGCCACACGCGCAGACAGCGTGACCAGTCAACACGCCACCAGCCGCGCCCGGGGAGCCCGAAGAAAAGCTGACACGCTGAAGACACCCAGCGTCTCCCCCGAGAGAGCAGCACCAGCACTCTGAAGAAGCTCCTCCAGTGATGTGACCACACCGCAGAACCAGCGCACTTATTCGTTATGGTCTCTCGGCTGGAGCAGAAGCAGCAGAAGCGAGCAGGAATAAACATGAGGGCTCAGCGGTTCAGAACTCGCTGGCTGACTGTTTGTGCCGCTTGGAACACCTGTGCATTTTAACAGTCGCTCGGGCAGAAGCGCTTCAGAAGCGAGACATATCGATCGCTCAACGCTTCTATTCTGCTCTGTTTAATGTTTGAGACGCTGTAGCGGGATAAAGTTCTGGGTTCAAGATTTGACAGTTAAACATGTGATGAATGGGGCAGGTTTGTAAGTTTTTTGGCAACCAGACGTGGACTGTAGCCCCTTTCACACAGAAATACTGGTGTATTGCCTGAACGCACCTATGTGTGAACAGACAAATGCCGGTAATATTCCGGCACGGTTACTAGTAACGCTCCCGGTATATTGCCGGCATTCTGCTGTGTGTGAAAGCGGAACGAAGATTCCCGGAAAAGCGCGGAGAAGTTCCGAACCGGCTGACGTCACCCACTGATCTGAGCCAATCAGAACATTCTGCCGTGAGTCACGCGCTCATTTCGCGGGTCTAGCCGTTCAAAAGCTGTCGCCGGTGGATGATGTCACAGAATATTCACCACAGTCGGAAATGTCCTCCAACTGGTACGACAGCGAAATCAAAGCACTATTATAAAGTAATATTACTGCTGTTATGTTTACAAAGGAGCAGCTGTTTAAAGCGTGTCGCCAGTTGATGATGTCATGGAAAATACTGGGATTTTGAAACCACCGTGTGAAAGGTTCTTTTCCGTAAAAATGCAGGAATGGCAGCGCTAGTGTCAACAGTCTTTACCAGTAAAGTCGTTCTGCTATTTTTCCTGCAATTTACCGGCATTGCTGTGTGAAAAGGGCTAATAGTGATGCTAGCGAGAGAGTGTTATTTCTTCATGTTTCCAGACCAGCGTCTAACCTAGCTTCTCTTCCCTCTCTTCATTCCCAGTCCATGGTTCTGCTCCTGCACAGCCAGCGCCAGTACATCTTTGACTACGATCTTCAGGATCGACTTTCTGCCATCACCATGCCCAGCGTAGCTCGCCACACCATGCAGACCATACGCTCGGTGGGCTACTACCGCAACATCTACAATCCCCCGGAAAGCAACGCTTCGGTCACCGTGGACTACAGCGAGGACGGGCAGCTCCTCCGCGTGGCACACCTGGGCACCGGGCGGCGAGTCCTCTACAAGTACAGGAGGCAGAACAAGCTGGCAGAGATCCTGTATGACAGCACACGGGTCAGCTTCACGTACGACGAGACGGCGGGAGTCCTGAAGACGGTCAACCTGCAGAGCGAGGGCTTCATATGCTCCATTCGCTACCGGCAGATAGGCCCGCTGGTGGACCGACAGATCTTCCGCTTCAGCGAGGACGGCATGGTCAACGCCCGCTTCGACTACACCTACGACAACAGCTTCCGGGTCACCAGCATGCAGGGGGTCATCAATGAAACGCCTCTGCCCATCGACCTCTACCAGTTTGACGACATTTCGGGCAAAGTCGAGCAGTTTGGAAAGTTTGGAGTCATCTACTACGACATCAACCAGATCATCTCCACGGCCGTCATGACCTACACCAAGCACTTTGACGTCCACGGCCGCATCAAGGAGATCCAATACGAAATCTTCCGCTCCCTCATGTACTGGATCACCATCCAGTACGACAACAACGGCCGCGTCACCAAGCGAGAAATAAAGATCGGGCCGTTCGCCAACACCACCAAGTACGGCTACGAGTACGACGTCGACGGACAGCTGCAGACGGTCTACCTGAACGAGAAAATGATGTGGCGCTACAACTACGACCTCAACGGCAACCTGCACCTGCTGAACCCGGGCAACAGTGCCCGCCTCACGCCGCTGCGCTACGACCTGCGAGACCGCATCACCAGGCTGGGAGACGTGCAGTACCGCATGGACGAAGACGGCTTTTTGCGTCAGAGAGGCACCGAGACTTTCGAGTACAACTCCAAGGGCCTTCTGGTCCGTGTCCACAGCAAGGTCAACGGCTGGACCATTCAGTACAGATACGACGGGCTGGGACGACGCCTGGCCTCCAGGAACAGCCTGGGTCAGCACCTCCAGTTCTTCTACGCTGACCTCAACTACCCCACACGCATCACACACGTCTACAACCACTCCAGCTCCGAGATCACCTCGCTGTACTACGACCTGCAGGGTCACCTGTTCGCCATGGAGATCAGCAGCGGCGAAGAGTTTTACATCGCTTGCGACAACACGGGAACTCCGCTGGCCGTCTTCAGCAGCAACGGGCTTCTCCTCAAGCAGGTGCAATACACCGCCTACGGAGAGATCTACTTTGACTCCAATCCCGATTTTCAGCTAGCTATCGGATTCCACGGGGGTTTGTATGACCCTTTAACAAAACTGCTCCACTTTGGAGAGCGCGACTATGACATTCAAGCTGGACGCTGGACTACCCCAGATATCGGCACGTGGACTCGAGTGGGCAAGGATCCGGCTCCTTTCAACTTGTACATGTTCCGAAATAATAATCCCATCAGCAAGGTGCACGAGGTCAAGGAGTATGTGACAGGTGAGACACTGTAGTCTCTTATCAAAGACGTGTTGCGTGTAGGGAAAAACTGTCGTCTAACAAAGCTTCTTTTCTTCATTCATAGATGTCAACATTTGGCTGGTGACATTTGGTTTCCACCTGCACAACGTCATCCCTGGATTCCCCATCCCAAAGTTTGACCTCACTCAACCTTCTCTTGAAATGGGAAAAAGTCAACTGTGGGATGATTTACCGGTAAAACTCCTCCCATTTATCATCACACCGTCAATGACCATATTTACGCAAATATGTAGAATCACCTTTTCTTTTCCAATTTTAGAATCTGAATATCTTGGGGGTGTTTATATATACACATTTCAATTATGCACGTAAAGGTCACGAACGGTAGATTTTCCTTCAAGTAAAATGACATCAAAGTGAATTATATTGTTCACCTGGCTTTTCAATGACAGAAATGAAAAGGAACAATTTCCACTCAACATTGTTTTGAGCATCAGATGCAGCCGATCTCGTCTGAGTCTGTGGTTTTATTCACACGCTCTCTTCTTTTCGATTGTCGTGTTTTGAGGCCAATCAAAAAAGCACGAGTGTCTGGTCTTGTGATTTACGAGAGCGGGGTTTGTAGCACCTTCGTCTTGTCAACTTGTGGAATACTCACGTGACACTCAAGTGACAAGACTGTTTACTGAACAATTGCGTTCTTTCTCTTTCCTTCTTCCGTCTTTAGACCATTTCAGGAGTGCAGCAGGAGGTGATGCGACAGGCCAAAGCCTTCCTGTCCTTCGAGAGGATGCCCGAGATCCAGCTGAGCCGACGGCGCTCCAGCCGAGACAAACCTTGGCTGTGGTTCGCCACGGTCAAGTCTCTGATCGGCAAAGGCGTCATGCTCGCCATCACCAGCAAGGGTCAGGTGGCCACCAACGCACTGAACATCGCCAACGAGGACTGCATCAAAGTGGCCAGCGTCCTCAACAACGCCTTCTACCTGGAGGACCTGCACTTCACGGTGGAAGGCCGCGACACGCACTACTTCATTAAGACCAGCCTTCCGGAGAGTGACCTCGGGGCACTGCGACTGACCAGCGGCCGGAAGAGTCTGGAGAACGGCGTCAACGTCACCGTCTCCCAGTCCACCACCGTGGTCAACGGGCGCACGCGGCGCTTCGCAGACGTGGAGCTGCAGTACGGGGCGCTGGCGCTGCACGTGCGCTACGGCATGACTCTGGACGAGGAGAAGGCGCGGGTGCTGGAGCAGGCCCGCCAGAGGGCGCTGGCCAGCGCGTGGGCACGCGAGCAGCAGCGGGTGCGGGACGGGGAGGAGGGGGTGCGTCTGTGGACGGAGGGCGAGAAGAGGCAGCTGCTCAGCTCGGGCAAGGTCATGGGCTACGACGGCTACTACGTCCTGTCGGTGGAGCAGTACCCCGAGCTGGCCGACAGCGCCAACAACGTGCAGTTCCTGCGGCAGAGCGAGATCGGGAAGAGGTAACAGCTGGTGCAGGAGAGACTAGAAGCTCCGCAGACTGAAGGCGAGGGGCTCCAGGCTAGTGACGTGCCACACCCTGACGGAAGCGGCCTGACTGGCACCGGACTGGCACCACTACCCCTCTGACGCGTCTGCTGGCACCACTGTATCCTACAGAGACGGACTCTCTCGCCAGAGCAACCCGAGGAACGCTTTGATCGTTTTTGCGCTTATATGCATTGTGACTTGGTCCGCAACAGGACGAGGAAACCGACACGAGTTCACACTGCAGAAGCTCGGGATCCTTCAGCTCAGTGGAATGTTCCGTCAGCTAGTCAGGGCTGATCTCTCACACTATACTATCTGCTTGACTCCTCCTCTCCGGCTTTGGTTTCTTCTGGAACACGGTTGTGGTTTCTAGTGTACAGTCTAACTCCTCCAGTGAGTGGTGATCAGAATATACCAGTATATACCCATCACATACCTGACCAGTACTTTGGCAACAGATGCTACATTCTCTAGGGGTTTTTTTCTTTTTTTTTTTTAGAGGAAAAAAAACTTATCTAAACATTAGCTGCAGAAGAAGTAATTTATGTACAGTGTTTATACATAAGAATAAAATCCTACAAATATTGAGACTTTCTCGTCTTGTCATGCATTTAATGTTTATACTCATTGAATTTTAATATTTTACCTAATCGAATTTGTGGTAATGCTAACTGAAATAAAACTTGCTGTTGTGTGTCATTAAATCCAGACTAAATGCTTTCTCTTCTCTGGTTGTTGCCATTTTTTACCCCGTTGTGTCTTTGGGACCGTCACGTCGCTTTCATCTCCACTGTGTCTGTCATCTGCTTAAAACACAAAAATGGATCCGTAATTTGACCAGAAATTGGGTCGTCATTGCAAATGTGTCATTTCTTTATTAGTTTGGACTAAACGTTTGGGTTGTTTCATCTCGAGCTCCGGGCATCGTCGACTGTTTCGTCTGTGATGAATCCACAGCGATAAAACAAGCCGAAATTGTATTTTGAGCAGACGTGATGTTGAGGAATTTGACAAAACTCTTGATAGCCTCAGCAGTGAGGTGTGAGATGATCACAGTTTCTCGCTCTAATGACTTTTTCAGTGGATTTTCAGCCGTGTGTGAAAGCCACAGGACCATTAGAGGAACGACGTGTCGGTAAGCCATAGAAAGGGAAGGATTCCTCTAGTAAAGGATTCCTGCGCAGAGCATTGACGGAGGAACGCCTGGAATATCCTAGATCAGATACGGCCTTTACGAGATTGTACGAAAACAGAGGGTGTTGCTGTTTTCATAAGATCGTGTCGCATCTCGGAGCCTTTTTTTCTATCCCTGTGTGTGTGTGTGTGTGTGTGTGTGTGTGTGTGAGTCTGAAGGAGGTCAGATCGCGCCGTGTGTGTGCCACGCCGTGCCCAGGTGTGTTTGAAACGGTCTCGACATCTCAGAATTGAGCCGCAGCCGTGGACAGTTACCGTGGGTGACGAGCTAGTGCCAATGCCGACACGTTGCGCTGTGATTGGTTTCTTTGCACTGTAACAGGAAGTGACCGACAGACACGCCCTCTAGTGGAGCACCTGTTGGCACTGCGTGTTCTGACTGATGTCACGTTCCACGTTTCCTGGTCGCTTTCATTGTCTCAAACCGACGCCACAAACTTAAGTGTTTTGATTTGCTTGTTGTCAGTTTTTTTTTTACCTGTACATTCGTTAAATTATGCCGTTTGTAATAAAAACACTGTTGTATTAAGGATGTTCTGTTGGTGTTGGTTTTCTCAGCCGAGCTGGTTTAGTCTCGCAGAAGTAAAAGCCGCATTTGTCACTGTTTTAAATAATCAGATTTGCTAAATGTGGGAAAAGTGTAAGCAAACGTAAAAAAAAAAAAAAAAATAGACATACAGGTAGATAGATAGATAGATAGATAGATAGATAGATAGATAGATAGATAGATAGATAGATAGATAGATAGATAGATAGATAGATAGACAGACAAACACAGATAGATAGACAGACAGACAGACAGATTGATAGATAGACAGACAGATAGAAGGATGGATGAAAAAATCTACTGGTGATATATAGATAGATGGATGGATGGGCGGACAGACAGACAGACATGTAAATAGACAGATAGATAGATAGATAGATAGATAGATAGATAGATAGATAGATAGATAGATAGATAGATAGATAGATAGATAGATAGATAGATAGATAGACCGAGACAGATAGATAGATAGGCAGACAGATTGACCGAGAGACAGATTGATAGATAGACAGACAGATATATAGATAGATAGACAGACAGATAGACCGAGAGACAGATTGACAGACAGACAGACAGAGAGATAGGTGGATAAATAGACAGAGAGACAAATAGATAGACACAGACAGATAGATAGATAGATAGATAGATAGATAGATAGATAGATAGATAGATAGATAGATAGATAGATAGATAGATAGATAGATAGATAAACAGACAGATAGAGAGACAGATAAATAGACAGACAGATAGACAGACAGACAAATAGGTAGATAAATAGACAGACAGAGACAGACAGACAGACAGACAGACAGACAGACAGACAGACAGAGAGATAGATAGATAGATAGATAGATAGATAGATAGATAGATAGATAGAAAAACAGACAGATAGAGAGACAGATAAATAGACAGACAGACAGATAGATAGACAGACAGATAGGTAGATAAATAGACAGACAGACAGACAAATAGGTAGATAAATAGACAGACAGACAGATAGATAGGTAGATAAATAGATAGACAGACAGAGAGACAGACAGACAGACAGTTGTGTTGATTAGGCGCTGCAGGAGCGCTATCCCTCACAGCCTGGTTTGTGACTCTAGATGGCCGCGGGCTGAATAAGGTGTATGACGCCTCCAGAAGCCTCCTCCTCCCTCGCTCCTCGCCTCCTCACGGTGCAATCAGAGAATCGAGATGTCCTTCAAGATGGTGACGCTCGATCGGTTTCCGGGTCATAGGAGGAGGACGGAGGATCGAGGACATAATGCTGAGAATGTCTATTTTTTCAGTGGAGTGAGTAGACATAAACGGAAATATCGTCTGTCTGGGTAATCTGTCTGAACGCAAAACGAGGTTCGATCCACCTTGTTTGTTCAGGTACGTTAGGGATGTTCAGGTACGTTAGGTACGTTGGGGATGTTCAGGGCAGAATAGTTAGAAAGTTTCCAGGTATTTTGGATTCCAGGTCTTGCATTAGCCCCAGATGGAACCGTCTGGTTACAAGATCAGGCTTCTTGAATAGACATGTTAGATCTTTAAACCTTTTGATCACGTGACACCACATCCGAAAGTTCTCTTAAAGGGGCAGTAATCGAAATAATCGACCTGAAAAAATGTGAACGATTATAAGTTCTGAATTTCGATATCGATTCTTTTTCGATGAGTCGCCCCGCCCTAGTGTTTACTAGTGTTCTGCTCGTTTCCGTGTTCGTATCCGTGGTTACAGACACACAGAACACTTTGTCTTATACACACTGGGATTAAGGTGATCTTCACTTCTGTAAGTATTCTTAGTTTAAGATCATATGTGCTAAAGTTTACAGCTTTCTTTTTCACATTTGTAAGTTTACAGGTTTCTTTTTCACACTTGTATTTCGGTTATAGACTAGTGATTTATATTATAGGAAGCCTTATTTGTTTCATTTGAAGCCTCCTTGGTAGCGCTTCATTTACTGTTTGTTTTATCATTGTTGCATTTCTAGTTTTCACAATTTGTTGACACTTATAATTGTAATATTTGAAAACGTAATATATTTTTCACTCTGCCTAATACATATCAGGAAGCATCAAATAAAAGCAAACTATAGAAAATGCAGATTGAATTTGTAGACTATTATTATTACTATTATTATTATTACAGTATTTAGAATCTATTTGAAAAAATTTAAACTGGAACAAAAAAGGAAACAAAGTGAGTGAATTCATGATTGGTTATCCAATAGGGGTGTGACGAGATCTCGCGAGATAAGATGCTCTCGCGTTTCAATATACTGTGGCTCAAAAAACCGCGGACTGAGTAACTGAGTAACTCCTCCCGCTGAGAGAGCGCGGATCTCCGCCATTGCCCCGCCCCCGCGACAGGTCAGACTCACTACTAGATCGTTTGTGAATGAACTTTAATGAAGTGTGTTTGTAAAATAAACCGATTATTTCAAACAGTCATTAGTTGCACATTTGAGTTTAATCTAATGTGTCTAATACACGTGTATTACATTACTATCCAAACGATTCACTCTGCAGTAGAGCAGAAATATGAGAGTAAACCAGCTGATTACTGCTGTAAAACTCCTTCAGATGATGTGAGTCTCACCAGCGACATCGTGAAGGGAAAGAACGTCACGTCCTGAACAAGACCCGTTGTTTTAGTCAATAATTGATTGGACACTTTCAATAAATATGGTTTTTATTCTACATGTTATGTTATGTTATGCATTGCATAATATGCTGCATTGCAACATGTAATACAATATGTGGGGTTTTTCAGCTAAAATGAACACAGTGAATTTAATCATAATAAAGTACATTGATGTTGAGTTGAACTTGATGCCAAAATGATTCTACCATTCTTTGCAAGTTACTGGAAGACTTGTATTTGTCTATAAATAGTGTGTTTAACGTCTGCGCTTAATGTTTTTTTATACTATTGACAGTTAAACATGTTTTGTGAAATTACTTGACTGGCAATTTATGGCGTCATATTTTGTATGATCAATATTATGTTGGTTATTTGGTTATCACTGCATGCATTTGATGAAAATAGAAAGTGAAATGCATCAACAGTTAAATAAAATACAGATAAAATCTTGCTCTCCTTATATTATTTGTCAAAGATTTATTTTTATTTAAAAAAAATCTAAATCTCGTCTCGATCTCGTGAGCCTAGTGTCTTGTCTCGTCTCGTCTCGTGGGAAAAGTGTCTCGTCCCACCCCTATTATCCAAGCAAACTATAGACAAAAATGTAGACTATTACTAGCGTTATTTTTTTACTAGCGTAAGTCTATTTTTCTCACATTTTAATGTGAAAAAATAAAATGGGAAGAAAAATGGAAACAAAGTGAGTGAATTTATGACTAGTTATCAAAGCAAGCAAATTCTTCAACTAAGAATATTTAGACTATTATTATCGTAACTCTCTCCACAACGGCACAGTATCATAGCGTTAGGGATGTTCAGGTACGTTAGGGACGTTCAGGTGCGTTAGGGACGTTAGGGATGTTCAGGTACGTTAGGGATGTTCAGGTACGTTAGGTACGTTAGGGATGTTCAGGTACATTAGGGATGTTCAGGTACATTAGGGATGTTCGGGTACGTTAGGTACGTTAGGGATGTTCAGGTACATTAGGGATGTTCAGGTACGTTAGGGATGTTCAGGTACATTAGGGATGTTCAGGTACATTAGGGATGTTCAGGTACATTAGGTACGTTAGG
>MU204351.1:637602-651415 GCA_017309775.1 Paedocypris sp. Pulau Singkep
ACACACACACACACACACACTAGATTGACCAGAAAAGACACACACACACACACACACACTAGATTGACCAGAGAAGAGACACATACACACACACACACACACACACACACACTAGATTGACCAGAGAAGACACACACACACACACACACACACACACTAGATTGACCAGAAAAGACTCACACACACACTAGATTGACCAGAGAAGAGACACACACACACACACACCCTAGATTGACCAGAGAAGACACACACACACACACACACTAGATTGACCAGAGAAGACACACACTCACAAACACACACACACACACACACACATACTGCAGGTGAACCGTGGAACTTAAAGTGTGTGGAAGATTTGAGAGTTTTGCTTCTACTAAAGTCAGAGAATTAACGTGGTTATTGGCCGTTTTAGAAACATCGCGTTGTTCTCCAGTTCTCGTGCTTGTGAAGAAGCCAGTGAAAGTGAGGAACACACTCCTGCTCGCACTACAAACTCACTACAAACACACACGTTCCACATTTTATTGGATGCTCACTATGTCAAGGTCATTCTGTGCTTCTGAAGCTTGTTCCTGAGACCATCACTGCTCTCTGAGAGGAGCTCTACAGTACCTGAGGCCATCACTGCTCTCTGAGAGGAGCTCTACTGTACCTGACACCATCACTGCTCTCTGAGAGGAGCTCTACTGTACCTGAGACCATCACTGCTCTCTGAGAGGAGCTCTACTGTACCTGACACCATCACTGCTCTCTGAGAGGAGCTCTACTGTACCTGAGACCATCACTGCTCTCTGAGGGGAGCTCTACTGTACCTGACACCATCACTGCTCTCTGAGAGGAGCTCTACTGTACCTGAGGCCATCACTGCTCTCTGAGAGGAGCTCTACTGTACCTGACGCCATCACTGCTCTCTGAGAGGAGCTCTACTGTACCTGACGCCATCACTGCTCTCTGAGAGGAGCTCTACTGTACCTGACGCCATCACTGCTCTCTGAGAGGAGCTCTACTGTACCTGAGGCCATCACTGCTCTCTGAGAGGAGCTCTACTGTACCTGAGGCCATCACCATCTACTCCACATCACTGTGTTAGCAAAATGAAGCAAAAAACATGTCTGTGCTATAAACTATACTTGAGCTGTTAACTCGCCACTCACAGCCACCACCGGCCCCGCCCAGCAAGCCATTAGCCCCGCCCCCGGTTGACACTGCTTCTCTGTACGTTACTTCTTTATGTTTTCATGATTCATTAAGTTCAAGTTCTGAGCATTTGTAAGTCATTTCACAGTTTTAACTGTCTCAGTTTTCTCATTAAGCAAACAGAACGTTCACCCTGTGATCTAGACTCAGCTTCCTTTTGAACTGTTTACTACACGTGTCAAACTCAAGGCCCGTATGTGGCCCGCCCTGTCACTGTGTGTGGCCGCGAGAACTTAAACGTTTTGAGTGTGAAAATAAACACCAACAGATGAATTAGAAGCGTGCGCTGACCAAAAACTACATTTCCCACCATGCCTTTAGACCTAGGTTGATGCAGACGGACAAGAAAGACGGGAAGGCAAATACGTGTCTGTGCTTCAAGGAGAAAAAGCGGATTCTGTGTTGCGAGGTGGATCACACCATCAGCTGGACACGAGTGCAGCCTTGTTTTGTAAAATGCTACATGTGTCATACATGTTCTTTTCAGTTTTATGTTATTGTTCTTTATTCACTTGGACAGTTTGATCCTTCATTAATACGTTTTCATAAGCTGACAATCAAACATTGGTTTTCTACACAACTGTAATTATCACTAGAACATGTTATAATAAATAATGAGATACTTAACATTTAGAAGTAGTTTTTACATTACATTTGATTACATTTAGTTACATTTATAAGATTTTATACATTTATAACATTTATAGTAACAGACATTATGCTGATGTGGCCCTCGGTGAAGATGAGTTTGACACTCCTGGCCTACAAGCTAGATCTCAGGCTGCTCTCACACCTGCCTTGTTTAGTTGGATTGAATCGCACCAGAGATGGTTTCCCTGTTTGGTACGGTTGGTTTGGGCAGGTGTGAAAGCGACAATCCAACTCTGTTCCGCACCAAAAGCCGACCAAACAAGCGTACCGAGACCAAGAGAAAAGCTGGTGTGTGTACGCTTCCAAACCAACTCTGCTACGGTTGGCTTGTGGTGTGAAAGCGTCTCGGAGCGCTGGAACTTGAACCGCACCAAATGCAAAAACCACTGCGCATTTAGACTAAATTCTGCTGCCGTAGTGACGCTGCGCTGAGGAAAAACCCCGGGAAATGTCTGTCACGCTTTCCCCTGAAGTGAAGAGCGAAGCCTTCGCACATGCAGCATTCAAATATTCTTTTGCAGTTGCATCCGCGCTACACTCTCAGAATATAAATGTGTGTATGTAATAAATGTTTGTCTCAAGCGAACAATACACGCTATATACAAAGCCAGCGCTCTCAGAGTCGTCTCTCCAGACTGAATAACGGCATGTTGTCTATTTGCTTTGTTTATGGAATTTCGCCGCTAAATAACTAATTCTGATTTGTTGAAAAGAAGTAGAAATATTAAAAGGACACATCTGGCCAATGAGTGACGTGAATGTTGTCACATGACTGAATTTTGGTTCGGTTCGGATGAGAGCAAAAAGTGTGTGTAAAAGGGACCAAAATGCCAGAGAAATGCAACAATGTATCATTATAGTCCCTTGATCCGGAGCAAATGAACCAACTACAGGTGTGAAAGCAGCCTAAAACATTTTTAAGTTTTAAACAAAAATTGAAAAAAGAAACAAGAAAAAATGCAGACAGAAAGTCAGGAAACCCAAAACAGGCAAGCGTGGTCAGAAATAGTGAACGTTTACACACTGTACGACTCAACGTCACACGACACTCACACACTCACCAACACACACACTTTCTCACTCTCTCACACTTCTCTCTATTTCTCTCTTTCTCTCACACACACATTCAAGAGCACACAAACACACACAAAGCTATTAACACACGCACAAATAGCCGACACATTCAAGGATGCAGAAACACACACACACACAAGCGCTCCCACGTAAACAAATACACTTACTCCTTCACTCACACACACACACACACATATAGTTTTATATAGTTTGATTTCATATGAGACGGTGAAAATGACAACACGGTACACAATTTCTTCAGTGCTAATTTCTTCTTTGACGTTCTACTTTTCTTCGTCCTCTGCTGCACGTCAGAACTTTCTCTAGCACAATCAACGACTTTCAGCTTAAGTGACACATCGTATCCTCTTCTGTGACATGATTGTAACTGCAGATTTACTAAATACCGGTTATTACTGCTCACTGTTCGGAGTAAAATAGTTTCTAAAGTTTGAGTCGCCCAGTTTGAGTCCGGAATCTTCGGAATAAATCACTTATAAACGTATAAAGCACTAAAGGGTTTAGCTCCTCTATATCTCAGTGAGCTCATCACTTACTACGAGTCTACACCACTGCTGCGCTCTCAACACTCAGGCCAGTAGTAGTAACACCTCGAATCTGTGAAACCTACCAGGGCTACGTGGCACGATTATTTGCTTATTTAGCACTAAAACTCTTGAATGCTCGGCCTAGCGCAATTCTCAGAAACAGTGATTCAGTTTAAGTCTAGACTGAAGACGCGTCTCTTCAACGAAGCACGTGTATGGCTGTAATAATATCACGTCTAATGACTTAATAAAACCGAAAGGCTGCACAGTCTAGTTGCCCGGAACCGAATCACACCCGCATCTAAGACTGTCTAATTTTTAAATGACGCTTGGAAATGCTTTGTTATTTTCTTTGTTCAGACAGACAGACGGACAGACAGACCGACAGACGGACGAACACCGGCTCAGTGGGACAGACAGCTGTAAGGGCCCGAGCACTGAACCCTGAGGAGCACCAGTGTTCTGAAACAGCTACAGGATCCGGAGCAGAGAAGATCCTCACATACAACTATTACATTAATGAACTAGTAAAGTAAATATTTTACTCGGCGACTGAAGTGTTCAGAGAGTCAGTGTGCTGACCCACTTCAGCCGCACCAGGACACGCCTCACCTTCTGTCAGAGGTCAGGGGAAAGGTCACGGGATCAGGGGTCACAGAAGGTCGCCGCATTAAAGTCTTCTGTGACTCAGGACACGAGGGTAAACCAGGAGAACACGTTGAGTTTAACGTCACGGGAGATATTACTGAGCACACACACCCGGAGCAGTGGGCAGCTCGAGCTGTTGTGTACGTCTGAGTGTGCAGACCTGTGTGAGTGTGTGTCTGTAATTACTCTCCACACACAACCCAAAGAAAACACTAAACACAACAGCAATACACTCCAACATCTCAAGAACTTTATGATATGGAAAAGTGAAAGCATCTAAAACATCAATATAAAGAAGCTCCTCGTCCTCGTCTCACCTGCTCAAACACACACACACACAGAGGTCCGGTCACACCCACCTGGTGCCACGTAGCCCCGCGGCGCCGGCGAGAGGTGAGACGCAGGAGCGGGCGGTGGGAGGGGCTTGTGGAGGCGGAGCTCCTTCTCACTGCGAGAGCGGACCCGCTCCGAGAGCTCCGAGCCGGGCCAGGCTCGCCTGAGGTGGGTCTTCTTCATGTCGGCCGGAGCGGGGGGGGAGGGGCGGGAGGGGTCGCGACCCGAGCTTTAGTCCCGCCCCCACATTGGCTGGGGACATTCCAGTCCGGCGATCAGTCCAGGGTCATGGCGAGGGGGCGTCGGCACACGTGGGGCTCAGGAGGGCATCACCCTCGGCTAGAACCCACCGCGCCCACCCCCTGACCAACATCCGGCATCCGCTGCCGCATCGGGGGGCGGGCGGGGGGGCGGACGAGCGCACATAGGAGTTCACACGCCAGCGAAGGATGAAGAGGATGAGGAGAAGAAGCAGGAGGAGGAGGAGGAAGAGGAGCAAGAGGAGGTGGAGGAGCTGGAGGAGGAGAAGGGGGAGCAAAATGATCAGGAGGAGGAGCAGCAGAAGGAGGAGCTGGAGGAGGAGGAGCAGGAGGAGCAAGAGGAGGAGGCGGAGCAGGAGGAGCAAGAGGAGGAGGCGGAGCAGGAGGAGCAAGAGGAGGAGGCGGAGCAGGAGGAGCAAGAGGAGGAGGCGGAGCAAGAGGAGCAAGAGCAGGAGGCGGAGCAGGAGGCCTGACGTCCAACAACACCCCGCTTCAGCACGACGGACGATGCAGCGAGAAACAAAAGGCCGGCGAGTGTCGTACGGAGGCGGAGTGAGGTGACCCGCTGGTGTGTGTCGCTCTCAGCCTCGTACACACCACACGCACACGCAGACGCGGAGTGTAATCCAGCCGCGGCGAGCAGATAATCCAGCGCCAGCGAGGACGACGACTCCTTCAGGCGGCTACATCTCGTCTACAGGCTCCGACGCTGCTGCTGCTGCTGATGCTGCCAGCACCGCGTGAAAGGGGTGTGTGCGTGTGTGTGTGTGTGTGTGTGTGTGTGCGCATGCGCGAGAGGAGGGGGGGGGGTGGAGCGAGCACGAGTGAGCGAGAGAGACAGAGAGATAGAGATAGAGAGACAGAGAGAGAGAGAAACAGAGAGAGAGAGATAGAGAGAGAGAGAAAAGAGAGAGAGAGAGAGAGAGAGAGAGAGAGAGAGAGAGAGAGAGAGAGATTGAGTGCGGATGCCCGGTAAAGATGGATTAGTAATTCATAAAGCCAGATCAAACAGCGATGCCTCACAATAAAGAGCCGTTTGTTCAAATCTCTACATAATTACACTCCGAAAATGAAAAGTAAAGGCAAGTTATTTAAAAAAAAATGTACATTTCATATTTTAAAGCAGTTATAATGCGCGTTCTCTATGGGCGCATAAATGTGTGATTTCCTGACCCGGGTAAAGGTTGTTTATTTATAATCTTGTTGAATAATATTTAGAGAAAACAGACGGATCGAGACAAAAACATCCATAATTGTTTGTAATAAACAGCGATTAAGACACAACTGAGAAAAACAAAACACAATCAAGCCAAAGAAACACCAAAACGCTTTTGTAATGACAAATGGTTGGCCATAGTTGACCATAGGTGCGAATGAGTGTATGTGTGTGTGTGTGTTTGTCCAGCGTGTGAGAGACCCTCGAGACCCCGTGACCCAGAAATGGAGAAAGCAGAACTCCACACACATGTGAGTGTGTGACGTGAAAAGCATTCTAGTGTCGCGGACGCTTCAAACAAATGCGCATCGGTTCATCGCCATTGCACGACTCAGTTCTGTCGCTGCGAAAAGAATCCAGAACAAACTGAACAAGTCGCTCCGTTTTTCCATCACGAAATGAATGGTTTGCTGGTGAGAAAGTGTGTGCTGAGCTCAGTAACTCCTGGAGACGCTGAACACGGGAGGGGAAGGGCAGAAGCTGTCATGGTTCATTCATAGAAATAAAGGAGGGGAAAAAACAACAGCCATCTTCTTTCTGAGCCGCAACGGCAGCGTAACCATGGCAACGTTACTCGATGATCTCATAGACACTGCAGTCGACGCTCACGTGCTGCGGCTTCCACACTCCATCGCTCTGACGCACCAGATCATCGTCGGATCAACAGCCTTTATTCAACAATGTGACGTGGAAGAGGACATCGTAAAATAAACTGAAATGAGGCTTTCGGGTTTTCACCTGGGAACAAAATGTCCTGTTCAGTCGCCGGTGATTCCGCTTCGCTGGGACCAGAGAGAACAAACACGTCACGAGCTTCATCACAAACTCAAGCTCAGCTCCACGAGTAGACACGGAGAGGAATCAGTGACGTGTTTCAAGTAGAAGAAATCAGAAGGGGATGAGAAGACCAAGAGGAGGTGAAGAGAAGGTGAAAAGAAGATGGAGAGAATTTAAGAAGAAGGTGATGAGAAAATGAAGGTGAATGTGATGAGATGAAAAGGTGAAGGTGATGGGAAGATGATGAGACGAAGAGGTGAAGGTGATGGGAAGATGATGAGACGAAGAGGTGAAGGTGATGAGAAGATGATGAGACGAAGAGGTGAAGGTGATGAGAAGATGATGAGACGAAGAAGTGAAGGTGATGAGAAGATGATGAGACGAAGCGGTGAAGGTGATGAGAAGATGATGAGACGAAGAGGTGAAGGTGATGAGACGAAGAGGTGAAGGTGATGAGAAGATGATGAGACGAAGAGGTGAAAGTGATGAGAAGATGATGAGACGAAGAGGTGAAAGTGATGAGAAGATGATGAGACGAAGAGGTGAAGGTGATGAGAAGATGATGAGACGAAGAGGTGAAGGTGATGAGAAGATGATGAGACGAAGAGGTGAAGGTGATGAGATGAAGGGGCCGGTCATTCCGGCCCTTAAAGTCAACTTTATAGCTCTAATGCGTGTGGGCGTGGCTTATACTTCAGTCGAAACTAACCGAGTCGGATTTCTCTAGGGTAACTAGGGTTGGGTGAGTCAGTCTCGTTAAGACACACCCCCAACTCATGTGATTATCGTTACGCGTCGTATTGCCTCCAAAACTGTGCGAAGTATTAAAAACCGTAGTGGAACGTGTGCGAATGCGTGTGAAATAAAGGCGTGGCATCTTCAGGGAGACGTGGGTTCACACACTCACATCTGTTTTGTGACATTCATTCTCTGATTTTAACAGACACAGTCGTCACGTCACAGATTTGGTTATTTCCTAGTTTTATTTATTTCTCTGTACAATAAAGACTAATTATAACTAGTTTGTAACTGCTCACTTTAGTCACATTTCTAGCTAGTATTTAGCGAAACATTCCTAGAATATGAGCGGGTAATGAAGGCCAGTGGATCTGCTCGTATCTCACAGACGCTTTCTGCCGAGGCTTCTGATTGGCTGTTTCCAGGCGTTTCCTGTCATTCTCCGCAGCTCTCCTCCCTTTCCTCCCATTCTAAAAAGGTTTGTGATTTCCTGCTGCAAAACTCTGTTTCCTGTCTCTAGCCATCCTAACCAGCTGATCCTGCTGCTTCCTGTGGCACAGTCTGGAGTTTAAAAGGTTCCACAGCTAGCACGCTAAAATGTATCACAGCTAGCACGCTAAAATGTATCACAGCTAGCACGCTAAAATGACGACAACATTTTTTGATACAGGGATTAAAGTTCAAATGTTTTCAGGGAAGTATAAACACCTGTACATTTAAAATAAGCTGTATTTAATTGAAATGCAGTCAGTCAATAGACTTATCTATGGATAATTGAATTTAAACAACTATCTAAACATGGACATACATAAAATAGCAACAGACATTGGATAGTGAAGTTTTTTATTTAAATTCTAAATTCGAATGCTAATAATTTACTGGTTGATTTTCTTTACTCATTGACATTGTGTTGTTTATAATAATTTTTTAATATTGTTGTTTATATTAATGCTTGTGTGTTTGTGTTTGTCTGACTTAACCTTAACAAGCGAATCCTAATGTTACATTGGACTGTGATCCACTTACATTGTTTTTACAGAATTGTTACAAATTACTATTTGTGACAGTGAGAGAAAATCAGGCCAAATGAGATCAAGTTTGCTTTTAGCCATTCATTTCACTGTGATTTCAGTTGTTGATTTTGTGTTACTCAATTAATATTAAATACATTCATTATCTCAATATACTAATTTTATTATTTCAACACTGTTCATTATTTCGTGTAGAAAACAGTAATTTACAAAAAATGATCCAGACGGATTTTCACAGACTTTATTCACAGAATGTGACAAACATTTTAACCATTATTAAACAAATATATAAATAAAATATTTGGTAATTATAATTGCACTGTCGTTATAACCACGTCTGCTTCAGGAGAGGTTTGGTGTTTGTGGCTCTGTCATGACGTGAATGCTGCAGCTCTCCTGAGGTAAGACGTCTGACAGACACCGTGAGTTACGCTGAATACTCTGATGAATTTAGCAGTTATCATGTTGGCTGACACTCTGCAGCCGCGCGTTTGCTTCTTCTCACTCTCTCCGGCACTTTTGCAGCCGCTTGCGCTCACGCTCGGAATCGCAGCCGGTAGAAACTTCTGCCATTTCTAACTTTACCACTAAACTCCAACACTTTACAGACACGCCCTCCCTCACTGCACAGTGTAAAGACCAATCAAAGATGTGATTCAATACGGGACGCACAATTTCGTTCTCAAATACGGGACAATTCCGTGTTTAAGGGACGGGTGGCGACCCTACATACATGATGAAGGAGTGGAATGATGTGTATGTGTGTCCGTGTGTGGGGTGTGGCTCTTTGCAGTAACACTGAAACAAAGTGCCTCTTATTCTCTGACTAGTTGTCCTCCCCTGATCTATGTCTATTATTTTGTTACAGATTTTTTCGTTTTTACAGATTGATTTTTTTTATTACAAGCCGCGCCGGTTCTCCTCTTTTCAATATCATCATCACCATCATCACATCACCATCACTATCATCATCACCATCATTATCACCATCATCATCATCACCATCATCATCACCATCATTCTCATCACCATCATCCTCATCACCATCATCATCACCATCACATCACATCACCATTATCATCATCATCATCACATCACCATCACCATCATCATCATCATCATCACCATCACCATCACCATCACCATCACATCACATCACATCACATCACCATTATCATCATCACCATCACATCACCATCACCATCATCATCATCATCATCATCATCATCATCATCATCATCATCACCATCATCATCACATCACCATCATCACCATCACATCACATCACCATTATCATCATCATCATCACATCACCATCATCATCATCATCATCACCATCATCATCATCACATCACCATCATCACCATCACATCACCATCATCATCATCACCATCACATCATCATCATCACCATCATCATCACCATCATCATCACCATCACATCATCATCATCACCATCACCATCATCACCATCATCATCATCATCATCATCATCATCATCATCACCATCACCATCATCACCATCATCATCATCATCATCATCACCATCATCACATCACCATCATCACCATCACATCACATCACCATCATCATCACCATCATCATCACATCACCATCACCATCATCATCACCATCATCATCACATCACCATCATCACCATCACATCACATCACCATTATCATCATCATCATCATCATCATCACATCACCATCATCATCACCATCATTATCACCATCATCATCATCATCATCATCACATCACCATCACATCATCATCACCATCATCATCACCATCATCATCACATCACCATCATCACCATCACATCACCATCATCATCACCATCACATCATCATCATCACCATCATCATCATCACCATCACCATCATCATCACCATCATCATCATCATCACCATCATCATCACCATCGTGGCTGGCTTGAGTGTGTGCTCTCAGCAGGTCTCACCTATGCACTTGATCTGGAAGCCTCGTGGTGGCATCAGGGCTCTCCGGCTCCATCCCTCTCGCAGAACCTCCAAATGATCCTCCTTGCCTTGAACGAGCAGAACGTGTTCCTCTATCCATCCCAAGAAGAAGGTCTCTGCGATGGCGTCCGTTACCTTCTTGTTCCAGAAGTGCTGCATGTTCTCGGCTTTGAAGTCGGCGAAGATCTCGTAGCCGGTGTGGTGATGGTGATGGTGATGTTCCTCCAGGCTGCTGACCCACTCCAGCACAATAGCCAGTGAGTGAGGCGCGATCTGCCGGAGCTTCTCCATCTTCACTCGCTCTCTCTCTCTCTCTCTCTCTCTTTCTCTCACCTTCTCTCTCTGTCTGTCTCTCTCTCTCTCTCTCTCTCTCTCTCTCTCTCTCTCTCTCTCTCTCTCTCTCTTTCTCTATTTGTCTCTCTGTCTCACTCTCTCTCTCTCTCTATTTGTCTCTGTCTCTCTCTCTCTCTCTCTCTCTATCTATCTATCTATCTATCTATCTATCTATCTATCTATCTATCTCACCATCTCTCTTTCTCTCTCTGTCTCTCTCTCTCTCTCTATTTGTCTCTCTCTCTTTCTCTAATTGTCTCTCTGTCTCACTCTCTCTCTCTATTTGTCTCTCTGTCTATCTCTCTCTCTCTCTCTGTCCCTCTGTCTCGCACTTTGTTACTCGTCCGGTAAGATCACATGGGCAGTGACGTCAGCGTCATTCACGCGATCAGTCCGGTGAGGGCTTCCCCTGCTCCGCCGCCCGGTTCCCCGCGTCACTTCTTCTTCTCTTCCCGCTCATGTGTCCGTCTGTTCCGCGGTGTCTGTGTCCTCCAGTCCGGAGAGAGTGTGCGCGCGCGCGTAGAAAATAACTGCGCGTGCGTAGAAAAACCACTGATATGCATTGAAATGTTAGAAATTCATTTAGACATCAAACTACAATTCTATTACATATTCTGTTTCGTGTGTTGTAGAATTGTTTTATTTTGGAGCGTTCGATTGTGTTTGGTTCTTCTCGTAATCACTTTAGGATCAGCAGGAATCGCCGGATCTTCTCCAGATAATAAACGGTGTGTTGCAGTTTATTTGTGTGCGGGACATTTATTAACCTGCTAGTTTTAATAGTTGATGTGAGACGGTTATAGAATAATCTGAGTTACTGTGTAAATAATGACGTCACACGGCTACCGCTCTATCCCGTCCTCCCAGTTAGCCAATGCGCTCTTTGCTTTGTTTAATCATTTTTTTGTTATATGTTTTCTTTTTTATTTGGTTTGGAATGTTCTTTATATAATCCGTACTTTGTGTATTTCATTGGAAGAGTATTGTTGTGTTTTTTTTGAAAGTTGTAAATGTTTTGTAAAATTATTTACTCTGACAATAAAAAAAAAAGAAAGGTTGAAGAAAAAAAAAAAGGTCTGTCCTCGCTAGTGACACCTGCTGGTACAGGCCGCACACCTCGCGTCACGTGACCTCCGAAAAAAACAAAAACAGAATGAACTCTCGAAAAACACTTTCTGGTTATGTGACACTTTACAAAACTACTAGCAGATTCATCTCAGCTCGTTAGAGTTAACACTTACTTACACAACGTTCTGCTAGTGCCGTTTTACATTTACAGGTAAATATACAGTAAAAAAAATACCGTTTTAAATCCCTTTTAGTTAAATTAGTCATATTTTTCATTCCAGCTCTTGCAGAAAGCAGTTTGTGCGGCGTCGAGTGTGATGATGTGAAAGTAAATAAAAGTTTACTAACAGTTTCCTGGTTATGAATAAGCAGTGGGCGGACGGGTTCTAGTCCAATTCATTTTTAATGCAAGCCACATTTTGAGTAGGAAATTATGGAAACATTTGAATATTCAACATCTTATAAGATGAAAAACATTGACAATTCGGAGTGAATTTTCAACATCTTACAAGTAGAACAATATAGACGTACGCTTTGAATTTCTGTCAACACAACGAGATTACACAAGAACAAAACCACATGACACATAAAAGCACCAATTTATTTAAATACAGGAAATTAAAAAAAAACAAAAAGAGCGAGAGAGAAAGAAAACAAGAAGGTCAGTCCGACGAAGTGGTTCTCGCGCTGGAAGACGTTCGACGTGAGGATCCGATCACGCGCGTGTGTGTGTGTGTGTGTGTGCGTGTGTGTGTGCGTGTGTGTGTGCGTGTGTGTGTGTGTGTGTGTGTGCGTGTGTGTGTGCGTGTGTGTGTGTGCGTGTGTGTGCGTGTGTGTGTGTGCGTGTGTGCGTGTGTGTGCGTGCGTGTGTGTGTGTGTGTGTGCGTGTGTGTCCGCGCGGGCACTACCTGGACCTCCGCTCTTTCCTGGCACTCCTCTCCATGGTCTTCTCGCTGTCTCCTCGGCACTTGGGGCAGAACCACTTGCCCTTGGGCTTGTAGGTGAGAGCGACGCAGGAGAAGTGGAACCACTCGATGGGGCACTGCTGGTTGTCGCAGCCGATCATCTCGCCGTAGGAGACCTGCTGGCACAGGCAGTACGTGGGCTCGTCCGGGTCGATGCTGAAGTCCACGGGCGAGGCCTCGCGCTCCTGCTTGGCCCTGGAGCGCTTCTTCTTCTTGGCGGACTTGGACTTCTTCTCGCGGGGCGGCGGCTGCTGCGGCGGAGGGGGGGGCGGGGCCGGGGGCGGCTCCTCGCTCGGGTCCTCCAGGCTCTCGCTGTTGCGCTGGCGGCGGGGTCTCCGCGCGGAGGAGCGCTCGGGCGGGGCGTTGGGGGCGGGGCCGGCGGGGTCCGGCTCCGCCTCTCCCGGGTCGGAGAAGCACGGCGAGTGAGCCTCCATCTGCCGCCAGCGGTTCTCCACCACCTCCATCATCTGAGTCACCACGTGGATCTTCTCGTCGCCCAGTTCCTGACTGCTGATGAGCGCCCGCTGAAGCTGCACCTGCAGACGCCTCCTCTGACCCGCCTCCACCTCCTGCTGGTACCGCCCATACAGCTCATCCACCTCCTGCAGCACCTCTGAGAGAGAGAGAGAGAGAGACAGAGAGAGAGAGAGACAGAGAGAGACAGAGAGAGAGAGAGACAGAGAGAGAGAGAGAGAGAGAGAGAGAGAGACTCCAGCTGCACTGCAGAAAACCGTCGAGCTCTGAGCTGGACTGTCAAAACTGCTGAGAGGATGATAGGAACTAAACTCCTGAACCTCGACGCTACAGAAGCGAGCTAGCAACATCATCATCAGAGATCAAACCTGTAACCCCTTCAAAGTTAGGGGGCAGTACACTTTTATTTTAAAATTTGAAGGTGATTTTTTTTGTACAATGTTTTGTTTATTATTTCATAAATGTTCTGGCATATATATTTTTCATTTAAGTATGTTTATTATTATGAATAAAACT
>MU204352.1:0-21348 GCA_017309775.1 Paedocypris sp. Pulau Singkep
CAGCAGATAAGAGTGATCAAAGACAGATATGGAATAATCTGCATATCCTGGTGCCGATTTTCAAAAACAAGGGTGATACGCAGAACTGCAGCAACTACAGGGGAATAAAGCTGATGAGCCACACAATGAAGCTGTGGGGAAGAGTAGTGGAAGCCAGGCTTAGGAAGGAGGTAGAGATTTGTGAGCAGCAGTATGGTTTCATGCCCCATAAGAGCACCACTGATGCCATTTTTGCTTTGAGAATGTTGATGGAAAAGTACAGAGAGGGTCAGAAGGAGCTGCATTGTGGATCTTTGTAGATTTAGAAAAGGCATGACAGGGTGCCGAGGGAGGAGCTGTGGTACTGTATGAGGCTGTCGGGAGTGGCAGAGAAGTACGTCAGAGTAGTCCAGGACATGTACGAGAGGAGTAGGACGATGGTGAGATGTGCTGTAGGCCAGACAGAGGAGTTCAGGGTGGAGGTGGGACTACACCAAGGATCAGCTTTGAGTCCCTTTTTGTTTGCTATGTTGATGGACAGGTTGACAGATGAGGTCAGACAGAAATCTCCCTGGACAATGATGTTTGCAGATGACATGGTGATTTGCAGCGAGAGTAGAGAGCAGGTGGAGGAAGAGCTAGAGAGGTGGAGGTTTGCTCTGGAAAGAAGAGGCATGAAAGTCAGTCGTAGTAAGACAGAATACATGTGTATAAATGAGAGGGCGTATCACCCTTGTTTTTGAAAATCGGCACCAGAACGCTTTTCCTCCACTCCTCAGGCATCTTCTCGCTCTCTAGAATCCTGTTAAACAAACTGGTTAAGAACTCACTATCTACTCTTCTAACTCACAGCCCACTTGTGGAGCATACCCACTGACTACATTCACCATCACCCCATCAACGTCCAGCTTTAAGCTCATCACCCTGTCTGATACTCTTCTCACCTCTAGCACATTACTCCCCAGCTCCCTCTTCAGGATCACTCCTACCCCGTTTCTCTTCCTATCCACACCATGGTAGAACAGTTTGTATCCTCCTCCAATACTACGTGCTTTGCTGCCCTTCCATCTTGTCTCTTGCACACACAGTACATCTACCTTCCTTCTCTCCATCATGTCTGCCAGCTCTCTGCCTTTCCCTGTCATTGTGCCAACGTTAAGAGTCCCTATTCTCAGGTCTATGCTCCTGCCCATCCTCTTCTCTCTCTGTTCACGCACCCTTCTGCCTCCTCTCCTACTTTGACCAACAGTAGCCCAATTTCCACCGGCACCCTGTAAGTCAACAGTACCGGTGGCGGTCGTTAACCCGGGCCTCGACCGATCCGGTATGAAGTTTTTTTGAACGACTCGCATGGTTCAAGTTTGACTAATTTTACGCCGGATGTCCTTCCTGACGGAACCCTCTCTATTTATCCGGGCTTGGGACCGGCACAGAAGTAACTGGCTTGCAACCCCTGTGGCTAGATTACCTTTTCCAGAGGTCATCTTCATATTCAAAACTGAAGATGTCTCAAGCCGAGGCTGGTCACTGCTGCGCTGAATCTACTTGTGGGTCCTGAGTTTCCCACGCATGGTAATTGAGTCGAGGTTAAGCTGATAAAATAGATCTGCCTGACCAGTCAGCATACTTTCTCTTTGTTGACTACTGTACGAACCCCTTGTCATTCTAGGTGCCTGAACACAATGTCTAAAATCTAGACTGATTGCTGGTCTTCTGATTCCTGTAGGAATACGGGGAGTCAAATGCAGACAGAAAGGAAGTGTCTTGTGCCGTAGAGTGGAAAGTGTAAAAAAAAAAAAAAAAATCTGTGAAAAGGGTGAATCAAGACGTGAAAGGGCGCGTCTTCTAGGTTGATAACTGTGATCCAGTCTTGTGGACGAACAGCCATCATGGTCTTTGTCTTTGTCTTGTCATAATCGCAGCTATTTACTCAACACCAACAATCCAGACGATCAAATGAATAAAAAAGCAACTCTTTCCCTTACATATTTACACGTGCGCTTTGAGACAGTTAAAACTGTGAAAAGTGCCCTACAAATACTCATATTATTATTATTATTATTATATTATAATTATCAGAGTATCAGAGAGTTCATCCTGAACTAAAACCTGTGAAGGCAGCCATTGAGGGTTTCCCTAGATCATGTATCGGCCACATACCACCGATCTTTGGAATGATGAAATATGGGCTGTATAACCTGAGCCTTGTCACGGCTGGGGACACCACCTCGATGGTATTCTTTTGGTAACAACTAGATCCCATCTTGCACGAGAAGTGGGAGACAAGGTAACTTGCATTATCTCCTCTGCGATTCCTGGCGTCAGTTGTGCTCAGGAACTTCTGGCTTCTACCGGCAAAGAAGCTCTCACATTGGTGTGCACCTGGACCTGTGTGAGCTTCCTGCATTAGCTGTAGTTGCTGGGGCCCGGGCATTCGCTGGAACATCGGTGCAATGTTGAGCAGGGGCCTGCTCGGCTACTGCATGGGGAAACATAACCTGAGAAGTTGCCTTTGTCTGCTGCTGAACTGTGGAGAACTGTTTTGACAAATTATCCACTTTGTCGACGAAAATCCCTCTCGAGACATGGGGGTGTTTAGAAACTACACAATCTCCAGCACTATAGAAATAAACCCTTCACCTCTGCCAGGTTATAAATAAAGTTGAGTTGAGTTGAGTTGAGGTTCAGCCAATGGTGGCTCTCCTGAGACACATTTTTGACATTGAGCCACGCTATCATGGTTGGTGGTTGCATTAAGCTCTGAATGCTAACAGTGCAAATCTCTCACCGTAGTCCTTAACAGCTTGACCTGGTATACTAAAAGAGTGGCCATAGCGTAAAGTGTGGTAACCATTAAGCCTTTCCATTAAGCGAGTAGGATTTGCATTGCAGGAAGCTGTTGCGCCACTCTTCCAGAATCTGGCCTGCTTGAGACACAACTGTGTTGCAATGACTCATTCAACCTGAGTAAGTTCCGCATAGCCCCAATTATGGCTGTTCGCTAGGGAAGTGACAAACGGCATGGAGAACCGCATGCACGCTAATAAAAGGGTGCTTGCTATGTCTTTGACAGCATATCATGAAACATCCGGAAAGAATGACACATGGACATGCCAAGCTCTGAGTGAGACTATTTGCCATGAAACTAATTGTCTAGAATCTGAAGGCTGAGGCAGGACTACCGGCTACAATCAATGTGCCTCACCCGAACACCGAATGTGGCGCTCATGTTCAGCCAATGGCATCAGACATCTATTTTCATTAAATGCATGCAGTAATAACCAACATGTGAACCATGGAAAATGCGATGCAATAAATCTTGCCAGGCAAGAAATTCCACAAAATTGCCCATAGAATATAAAAGAAACACAAATTGTTCCTTATCTGAAGCTAAGCAAATCAGATCACTCTGTTTCCCAATACTGTCAGTCTGGCAGATCCTCTTGTGAACAATGACAATAATATTCAGAAATTTAACTCTTGTCCTGCTGTTTTCAGATTATCTGTCTGTAATCTGACTGATCAGAACTGTGGAGCTTTATCATCAGTTCTACAATCATCAAACTCTTCTCTGAGAGAACTGGACCTGAGTCACAATGAGCTGCAGGATTCAGGAGTGAAGCTGATCTCTGCTGGACTCTCCAGTCTCAACTGTCACATACTCACACTGAGGTCTGATCTGTGCTTTCTTTCATCCGTTCGTTTGTTTGTTTGTTCATTCATTCATTCATTCATTCTACTGCAACTTCTATTTTTCATTTTGAAGAATTGTTTAGGTGTATTTTGATTTGACTACTTGGAGTAGTTTGGTGTATATTGATCTCATTAATTCAATTACGTAAATAAAAAAAAACTTTATTCATCCCCAGGGGGGAAATTGCATTTCCAGTAACAGCTGCTCACACAAAAGAGAAAAATAATAATAAAATAAACAAAAATAAAAATGTACATCTGCCAGAATTTTCAGTATAATTCAAATAAGTAAAAAGTGACTAACAATAAATAATAGCGTGAAGATATTGCACATAACAAGAAAAACAGACGAGTTGAGCATATAATGCTCATAGAAAAGTGAAAAGAAAAGAAATGTCCCAGCACTTGAATGAAGAGGAGTTACACAGCCTGATGTACCACGGGTATGAAAAATAATTAGGCACTGCCTAAAGATAATTAAGCACTTCAATTAAAGATTAATTAGGCACTAGCCTTACCAAAAGAACATTTTTGATTGCTCATATAGCAGAAAATTTGAATGGGAGGAGGCAAAATTAATGTGTCACAGGCATCCTGTTGTAACTTTAACCCTGTGGGCATGGCAACGGTCAAAAACCAGGATTCATTCCTAATTGCAGAAATACACTATTTATTTTTGCAATTATATTTGCAAAATTTGGCGGAAATTGCTCTCAATTGCGGAAAGACTGCGGGCGGCGGAGCAGCGAATGCCGGGTGTTGCCTCTTGCGGATATATCATTATTTCTCTCACTAATGGATTGTCTCTCTTCACTGTGTTTTCAGATTATCTAGGTGTAATCTGACTGATCAGAGCTGTGGAGCTTTATCATCAGTTCTACAATCATCAAACTCTTCTCTGAGAGAACTGGACCTGAGTAACGATGACCTGCAGGATTCAGGAGTGAAGCTGATCTCTGCTGGACTCTCCAGTCTCAACTGTCACATACACACACTGAGGTCTGATCTGTGCTTTCTTTCACTCATTCCTGAGTGTGTGAGTGGTGATTTGAATGCTGAATTTTTCTCTCTCTTTTTGCATAATTTTTTTTATTTTATATACGGACAACTCTGCTTATTTGGGCCACCAGTTAACTGGAGCAGCCGCTTTATTGTGCCAAGTCTCAAAACAAATCATATCTCATAACGCACATTTGCGCAGCTTTATCAGGGAAAAAAGCTGCTTTATTGGGGCTAATTTTGAGGTTGAATGAGAAAAAACAGCCGTAAATTGTTCAGATGTGAATACTGTGAAAACAAATGTCAACGCAATTAATTTCAGGGCGGCATGTGTGAATGCGCTGTTTAGTGGCCAGAGAGGGGAAGACACACCAGTGTGGTGACATGCAATGATTGAACAAGGAAGGAGTTTCACTTTAAAACTTGCAAGTTGGATCCGCAGATAGAACAAAAGTATTACAGTGTGTGTCATGGATCCTGAGTCACGTGACAACGGACTTTTATTATGAACTCTGGTTTTGACTCGTATTTTGAAGTGCATCTAAGCGCCGCCATTTTGAGTCGATCCACATGTTAGTGGGATCGTTTTGTTCACCAGGTGTTGTCGATCATGATCACCAGTCATTATCCAGTGTATTTAAGCCTCTGTGATTTCACTTGTAATTTGCCAGATTGTTGTGCTTCATGCCTACTCTCCAGCGTTTTCATGTGTCTTGCCTCGTCTTGTTCTCGAACCCTGCTCTCGTCTTGGATTACCGATTGTTGCCTGCCGATTTGGATTGTTTGGATATTCTCGCTACGACCTCTCGCCTGTATTACCGGATTACGCCTCTGCCTTGCCTCCACCATTGTTGTTTGCCGTTGACGAACTTTGCTGCCTGCCTAACGACGATTAAACGTCTTATATTTTCTACCTCCTGTCTCTTCATCCATACTGTGCATGTGGGTTCGACACCTCCGCCCCGTGACAGAACAATCTGGCCAAGAACCGAAACCAGCCAGTATGGAAATGCTACAGACCGAGATGCGGAAGCTAATGGAGGCTACCGTGAACCAAGCGACAACCACGAATTCCTCCATTGGACAACTCGCGGCGCTCGTCGCACGACAAGACGGTATGATCAGAGCATTAAGTAATCGTCTCGATGAGATCCAGATCCATGAACCCGCTCCTACTCCTGCTCCTGTTCCGGTTGTGATTCCGAATCAGCTACCAGCACAAGCTACAGCCGCACCCGAGGTTCAACTGGGTGCTCCCGCTAAATTTTCCGGTGAGTCAGGCGACTGCCGTGCATTCTTAACTCAATGTGAGATCCATTTTGAATTGCACGCAGCTACGTTTCCTACTGAACGTGCGAAAGTGGCGTACGCCGTCTCTCATCTAGCTGGAAAAGCCAAGATTTGGGCTACTGCTGAATGGCAAAATCAAACTCCCTGTATGAACACTTTTTTGGAGTTTGCTAATGCTCTCAAGCGCATTTTTCAGGAGGTTTCTCCCGGACGGGAAGCGGCTCAGCGTTTAATCAGTTTACGGCAAGGATCTCGTACAGCCTCGGATTATGCCGGCGAATTCCGCACGCTCGCCGCTGAGGCAGGATGGGGCGCTATCGCTCTGTGTGATGTTTTTGTGAAAGGTCTAAATCGTCGGCTTAAAGACTGTCTAGAATCAATGGAACTTTCACCAAGTCTCGAACTTCTCATGGCCCAGGTAATCCAAGTAGACAGACGATTGATGAATAATGCTCGTGAGAGCAGAGAGAATGACCGCCGCTACCAGTTTCGTCCAGCATGGATGTCCAGACAAGAGTCACCGCCCAGAAGCCCGGCCATGAACCAGTTTCATCCACGCCGCACTCCCCACCAGATGGAGTCGTCCAGTTCTCCCCGCTCCAGCCATTCTGAGAATAAAAGTAAAGTTCCAGACACCAGCGAACCCATGGAAGTAGGAAGATTCCACCTGTCTGAAACGGAGAAGCGTCGACGTCAGAGCTTGGGCTTGTGTAGATATTGTGGACGAGAGGGTCATTTTGCTCGTGTCTGTCCAGTAAAAGAGGAGACTCATCCATTGAAGCAGAGGATAGTGGTGAGTCGTTCTACTGTGTCTAATGCCTCTGCACGTTTATTGCCTACTGTCACATTGTCTTTCGGCGACAGGTCCATCCAGCAGGAGGTGCTAATAGACTCTGGTGCTGATGTCAGCCTTATGGATTCTCAGTTAGCAAAGAGATTAAACATATCACTTCAACCCCTTCCCGAACCACTAGAAGCCTCCGGATTGGATGGACAACCGCTATGGAGCGTTACCCACAGTAGTGGACCTGTTACCATGAATTTCTCTGATACTCTCTCTGAAACATTCATTTCCACATAGTAGATCACTCCCACCATCCGGTGGTCTTGGGGCATACCTGGTTGCGCCGCCACAATCCACGTTTGAATTGGAGAACAGTGAGATCACTGAGTGGGGGGCAGGTTGTAACCATTCTTGTTTCACTCATGACGAACAGACTCCCGAGACAAGTTCACCGATGGATCTAGCGGGAGTTCCAGCCTGTTATCACGATCTGGGTCCAGTGTTCAGTAAGCAGAAAGCCACGTCCTTGCCTCCACACCGAAGTCACGACTGCGCTATTAATTTACGGCCTGGAACCACGCCCCCGAAAGGTAGTCTTTACTCTCTCAATCCTCCTGAACAGCAAGCCATGAAAGAATACATCACGGAGTCACTGAAATCCGGCATTATCCGACCATCTTCATCACCAGCAGGCGCAGGATTTTTCTTTGTAAAGAAAAAAGATGGATCTTTAAGGCCTTGCATTGATTACCGAGGGTTAAATGCCGTGACAGTCAGAGACTGCTACCCGTTGCCACTCCTTTCATCAGCGTTCGAACTACTGTCCGAAGCTAAATATTTCACCAAACTTGATCTACGCAATGCTTATCATCTGGTCCGTATCCGAGAAGGAGACGAATGGAAGACGGCGTTCAACACTCCTTTAGGCCATTTCGAATACCTCGTCATGCCTTTCGGATTAACTAATGCTCCAGCTGTTTTCCAGGCCTTTGTAAATGACATTCTGGGACCCATGATCAATGTGTTCGCCTTTGTATATCTAGATGATATTCTTGTATTTTCCAAAACAGAGAAGGAGCACCGTCAGCATGTGCAGCAGGTTCTGAAGAAATTGCTGGAGCATAAACTATACGTCAAAGCTGAGAAATGTGAGTTTCACGTATCCACGATTGCCTTTCTAGGATTTGTGATTTCCCCCGAAGGAATTCGGATGGACCCAGGCAAGACTCAGGCAGTGAAAGAATGGCCTACACCCCAGTCACGAAAAGATGTTCAACGATTCCTGGGTTTCGCAAATTTTTATCGTCGTTTCATTAGAAATTTCAGTTCCATTGCTTCTCCCCTCCATGCTCTGACCTCTGCTCATTCCAGATTTCAATGGTCCCCAGTAGCAGAAAAAGCTTTTCAACGACTCAAGGAAAGTTTCACTACTGCTCCAATACTCCGAGTACCTGACCTATCACTCCAGTTCGTTGTAGAAGTGGATGCTTCCAATACAGGTTTGGGGGCCATCCTGTCTCAGCGAGATCCAGAGAAAGGGAAGTTACACCCATGTGCATTCTTGTCTCGAAAACTATCTCCAGCCGAAAAGAACTATGATATCGGCAACCGGGAGCTGCTGGCGGTTAAAGTAGCATTAGAAGAATGGCGGCACTGGCTTGAGGGGGCAGAACAACCGTTCCTGATTTTCACTGACCATAAGAACTTGGAGTATTTGAAAACGGCTAAGAGACTAAATTCAAGGCAAGCACGTTGGTCTTTATTCTTCTCCAGATTTAATTTCCATCTGTCTTATCGCCCAGGTTCTCGCAATCTCAAACCAGACACTCTATCTCGTCTCCATGGCACCGAAGAAGACCCTGAAGAACCCACCACGATCCTCCCAGCTTCTTATATTATTGGGGCCGTAACCTGGTCCATAGAAAATAGAGTCAAAGCAGCTATCCGTAACCTACCGGATAACCCTGCCTGTCCTCCCAACCGTCTATTTGTTCCACCCGAGCTACGAGGTGAGGTCATACATTGGGCCCATACATCAAGTTTCAGTGTTCATCCAGGTGTCCAGAGGACAACTTTTGTTATTGGTCGGCGTTTCTGGTGGCCTTCAATGAACCAAGACGTCAGAGAATATATATCTGCCTGCCCTACCTGTGCCACTCATAAACCCTCCTACCGACCTCCACCAGGATTCCTCCAACCTCTGCCAGTCCCTAATCGCCCATGGTCCCATATCGCCATAGATTTTGTGTCTGGTCTACCCACGTCAAACGGCAACACTGTGGTTCTGATGGTCATTGACCGATTTTCCCGCCTAGCTCATTTCATCCCCATGCCTAAGCTCCCTTCTGCCAAACAGACCGCCCAAGCCATGCTCCAGCACGTATTCCGCCTACATGGATTCCCCCGAGACATTGTATCTGATCGTGGTCCACAATTCATCTCACGTTTTTGGAAGGAATTCTGTTCTCTTCTAGGAGCCCAAGTCAGCCTGTCATCGGGTTATCACCCTCAAAGCAACGGCGTCACCGAAAGGGCCAATCAAGAACTGGAGGCGGGACTACGGCTACTTTCATCTTCTAACCCGGCAACCTGGAGTGAAAAACTACTGTGGGTAGAATATGCCCATAACACTCTGCCATGCTCGTCGACTGGTCTCTCACCGTTCCAATGTGCCTACGGGTACCAACCCCCGTTATTCCCGTCTCTTGAGAAAGAGATCATCGTCCCGTCTGCTCACGCCTTAGTACGCCGATGTCGCAACATATGGTCTAAAGCTCGAAGAACCATGCTGCAGACTCAAGAGAAGTACAAACGAGCAGCAGATCGCCACCGAACACCTGCCCCTGAGTACGCCAGAGGTCAACGTGTGTGGCTGTCTACAAGAGACCTTCCCATCAGATCCAAGGCACGTAAGCTGTCTCAACGTTTTATTGGGCCATTTGTGATTAACAAGATCATTAATTCCTCCGCTGTGAGACTTACCCTGCCTAGAAACATGAGGATTCATCCGACGTTCCACGTCAGCCGCCTCAAGCCTGTCAAGACCAGTCCCCTGGTACCTCCTGCTCCACTTCCTCCTCCTCCTCCAGTGATCGTCGAAGGCGAGCCAGTCTACAGAGTCCAGAAGATCCTGGACCGTCGCAGAGTGGGCCGAGGCTTCCAATACCTGGTGGACTGGGAGGGTTACGGGCCTGACGTATGCCTTCATGCCTACTCTCCAGCGTTTTCATGTGTCTTGCCTCGTCTTGTTCTCGAACCCTGCTCTCGTCTTGGATTACCGATTGTTGCCTGCCGATTTGGATTGTTTGGATATTCTCGCTACGACCTCTCGCCTGTATTACCGGATTACGCCTCTGCCTTGCCTCCACCATTGTTGTTTGCCGTTGACGAACTTTGCTGCCTGCCTAACGACGATTAAACGTCTTATATTTTCTACCTCCTGTCTCCTCATCCATACTGTGCATGTGGGTTCGACACCTCCGCCCCGTGACAGTGTGTGTACTGTATGTGTACAATATTTCTGAAATCACAAGAGACTCCGTTAACAAAAAAGGCAAAGTGCAATAATTTGCACCGTCTTTCAAACTGTCACAAATCCCGGCTTAAATCCGTGCGGGACTTTTAGCTTGACACCATTCCGATCTGGTTCTTGCCTTCATACACTGTTGTGAAGTCCATGACGGTTTGTTTATGTTCCCTGCCCAGCTGTTTCTTGTTTATTCCCTCGTTTCTCCTGATCGCGTTGATTGTTCGTGTTATTAGTTTCAGCTGTTCGTCTTTGTGCTAATCACTTATGTCATTATATCCTGTATTTATACCTCGTTTTGTTCACCTGTCCCTTGTCAGATGTATTCACTGTCACTCTCGCCGTTAATACCTTGTCTTGTCTTGCCTAGTCCAGTTCAAGTTTATTGTTTAAATTTATCTAGTCTTGCCTTGCCTTGATCTTGTTTACTAAATTATCTAGTCTTGCCAGTGTAACGACCTCTGCCTGTTTTTTGACCGCTTTTTGGATTATAACTCTTACTGGGCCGTTAACCCTTTCCTCTCATCTTGTGCTTGCTGTGAACGTGGGTCCTCCCTCCAGCCTTGTCCGAACAGTCATTCTATGACCCAAAGTACTGCGCTTGTGCAGACCATATTTTGGACATGGTGCCAACCGACCACCATCAAAACTCGCGGTTTCTGCCACGAGAATACTGCACCGCTTACAGATCTCAGCAGCACATGCAGTACGTAACGCAGTTCCATTCATGACAGTGAATGTGAAGTTGCGAAAAGTCGAATGTGTGTGTATGTGTATATATATATATGTTTACACACACACACACCATAAAACCTCTAATAGAACGCCACCCTTATGTAGCATGTATTCACAGCCTGTGTTCTTTGGAGGTTGTCTACCAATACAGAAGGTTGAAAGTAATTAAAAGTAATGTGTATCAGAGCATTTAACACCAAGTCATAAAATCTGAATAGAAACTCAAGTGTCTTGACCGCCGAGGCAAAACGTGGAGAAATATAACTTATTGACCTAAATGGTCTCATAGAGAGACTCCAGTCAGCGTAGACTCTCTCAGCAGCAGTAACAGCACCACTCACCCTGGGACCGCTAACAAAGGCAGAAATGCAGTCAAGTCTCTGCTTGCACAACGAGACACATTGATCGTGACTTTCATAATTATCTTATTTAAACATGTTGTATATTGTCTCATTTGAAGACAAATTGCTTCAAATTCCCCTTCTTACAATGAAACAGGATCACGTAAACGTGTTTATGATTTATTTTAAGTTTAAAAAGGGTTAAAGAACTGCATGCAACACATGCCAGTGTCACATTGGCTCATGTATAGTGACTGTTTGAGAGAGACAAGAAACGATTTTGTGCATTACCACCCTTCGTTCATTACTTGATATCTTGTAATGAACTAAACAGATTTTTATTGGGTTGAGAAACCATGACATATTGTGGTAGATTTTATAAAACGGTTTCATCTACATGAATATATGTTCAAGCACAAACGAAAACCTCTCTGCGTACGTCTGAGACCCGTGGACGAAATGGGGATCTGTCTGCCTGGAACCGTTGTCTATTGAGGACGTGGAAGATCATCCACGGAACATCGGGTTGATACTGATTGGAGGTGGTATCGCTCAGGTGTATCAATGGAACAGAAAAGACGTAAGAGGCATTTTGGCTGCCCTGCCGAATGCAGAGTCAAAGAAAATCGTGGAGGTGGTGATTGTGCGGTCCTCTGAGTTACATCAGCGGATGGCTAGAATTGAGGAACTGAATAATTCCATCTCAGCCCGCGCCGAGGATGGTCTGAGACGTATGGGTAACATCGAGAAGCAGATCGATCATCAGCTGGCAATTGGACATTCTGCCAGACTTGAGGCCATACCGTTTTCCAGCTGTTTTTCTTGAAGAAGACTACGTTGGCATCGCAGATGGCTGCCTCAGTGGTTGACACCAAGACAAATTCCTAGCTCTGTAACCACAGAACCTGGCAATAATTCTGATTCTGAAAAACAGATTGCGTTACATTTACACATTACATATATATGTTATTGTAACAAACACCAAATACACGTGTTTTTTTTAGTTTAGTTCAAGCTAAAACTAAATGTGTTTAGTTCTGCCGTGTTCCGCTGTGGTTGTAGATTATCTGGCTGCTTGGTGACAGAAGAAGGTTGTGCAGCTCTGGCTTCTGCTCTGAGATCAAACCCACATCATCTGCGAGAGCTGGATCTGAGCTACAATCACCCAGGAGAAACTGGACTGAAGATGATCAGTGACGTACAGAAGCTTCCAGCCTGTAGACTACAGCAACTCAGGTGTGTGTGTGTGTTTGTGAGAGAGAGACAGAGAAAATCTTGCTGTGCGAGTCTTATTTTGTGTGTGTGTGTGTGTGTGTGTGTGTGTGTGTGTGTGTGTGTGTGTGTGTTTGTTGCAGAGTGGATCACGGTGGAGAGTGTAGATTAACTCCAGGACTTCACAAGTGTAAGCTGAGAAACAGTGAGTGTGAATAATTGAGTGTTGTTGTGTTGTGACTGTTTGTCGCTGCTGTTGTTCAGATGCTGTTGATCTCACACTGGATCCAAACACAGCGAGTAGATATCTCCTGCTGTCAGAGAACAACACTACAGCCACACGCGGGACGGAGTTTCAGTCGTATCCTGATCATCCAGACAGATTTACTGATGATGTTCCTCAGGTTCTGAGCAGAGAGTCTCTGTCTGGACGCTGTTACTGGGAAACTGAATGGAGCGGAGACTGGGCTGAAATATCAGTGACGGATAAAGGAATCAAGAGGAAAGGAGAGTATAGTGACAGTAGGTTTGGAGAAAAAAATAAATCCTGGAGTCTGATGTGCTTCAGTAACAGATTCTCTGCTGTTCACAACAGTAATTTCACTTGTATTCCTGCTCCTGGTGACGTCAGTAATAGAGTTGGAGTTTTTCTGGACTGTTCAGCTGGAACTTTGTCTTTCTACAGCGTCTCTAACACACACACACTCACACACTTACACACATTCCCCTCCACCTTCACTCACACACTCCACGCTGGATTTAGTCTTGATGGTACACACTCATCAGTGTCTCTGTGTCACATGAAACACACACACAACTGACTGACACACACACACACACACACACACACACAGTGTCGGTTTTCTATCATGTATCATATCATACGTGGAGCCCCTGTTTTTGTTGCGCTGATGGAGTCTTGTGCAATGTGAAAATGTGAGGGATGTGGAAAGGGTAGGCGGAGTAGGGTCGCAGAAGTCCATTCACATTTCTCAAAAAAAGGAATGTGTGTGTCAGGGACACAATTTAGAAAAAGGAGAAAAGAGGAAAAATTATCAAAATGTAAAGGTATGCAACAGCATTCTCTTAATATTTACAGTAAACATGTCATCAATAAAGAGCTGTAAATAAAGTGTCTCACAGAAGAAATGTTTCATCATATATGCAAAATGTTACAAATGATTTCAAAATGCATTTATCCAGTTAGTGGGAAAATATCAAATGTGTTTTTATAATGGCTTCATAATCGTTCAAGCGTAGAGAAGACACATTGTAACAGTGCTATTCCGCTGCTCCACCTGGTGGACACTTATGAGATTGGAATTTGACTGTGGGGGAACTACAAGTCCCAGGAGCCTTTCTGTCTCATTTGTGTGATCAGTTCCACCTGTGTTAAGTGTTTGAGTGTATTTGAGTCATCACCTGTCCCATTGTCGATTGTCTGTTATTGAAGTCACGTCCATGTTTGTGTGAGTTCTGGTCATCGTGCCATGTTTTGTTTAGTGCTAGTCTTTTTCTTTATTAAACGTGTTCTTTTGTGAACTTCATGGTTCTTTTTTGAATATCACAGCCAAAGGAATGTGACACATAGATTAAAATATTTGATTGAAACAATGTATTCAACTCCTAGTCATAGAAAAACAAATACACTTTATATGTCAATTTTTTAAAGAAATGTATAAATGTAAATGTTAAACATTTTTAAACATTTGATTTTGGCCTACCTAGCGGATGAGCAAGGAAGCGGAGTGATCACGCACTAACAGCTGATCATCATCAACCACAGGTGGACCTCATTACCGAGGTGAGGAGAGTGTGAGGGTGCACCAGCTGTCGGTCAAACTTGTTCAAGAGTTAAAAGAGAAGCCATGTCTATATGAAATCTTTTTTTTCTGCTGGATTTTCGGAGTTTTGTCATTATATCCTTGTTTTGCAAACCCTGCCGTCATCCTCGTCCTTGCGCCGTGACACTATTTAGTTGAATATATGTACATGCAATATTATTTTAAAACAAAAAGAAAAAAAACATGAGCATTCTTGAGATTTTTTAACTTCACTCACAATAGACTTAACAGAGATCTTCTCAACTGTTCTCAACGTTCTCAAAATGGCACGTACTCTACCTGTTGTTACGACCCTGGGGCTTAGCTCCACCTGGTGGCGGCCCAGGAGAACTGACAGGGACAATCAGACACCTGCAGCTCATCTCCCTCCGCAACAGGTGTGCCTCATCACCGAAGGATTCTTAAGGGATCGCGGAGGGAGCATGAGCTGCCGATCAAACTTGGTCATGAGTTGTGTGAGAAGCATTGGCATGGCTCACGTTTATGTTTGCATTTAAGTTTCTTCTTCTTCATCTGGATTGTTGGAATTGACATTAAAGCCTTTGTATGAACCCCTGCCATCATCTGCGTCATCATCAGCGTGACAGATTGATCGGCCAAAACCGAAGTGTGGGACGGACATCCACCCAGTCAACCGAAGATAATGACGGCTGCAGCTTTGATGTTACCCTCACATAATTCTGTGTTGTTTACGATGGACACTGCAGATCTGTTTCCTCTCCTCGCTATGGCACCCAAAGAGGCACGCATCGCACGATTCGCAGAGGAATTGGAGCTGGTGTTTCGTCTATCACCGGTAACGTGCAGTCTAGCCCCAGACGGGTTGTGGAGTCAGCTGGAGTCAATGTCCCTGTGTTAGTTTCTCGATCTGCCTGCCTGCTGACCCGCAGCCGCCCTCAGAGAATTATGGATCTCCTTGTTTGCGGATGTGCCAGCTGAGCGGAAGATCCCGAAAACCACTCGCTCTTGTGGATACGGGTCCCCGGGGATACCCGTGATGAACCACAGGAGAGGGCTGGATATCAAGTTCATTTCAGGGCTCCTCCACTCATGCTCAGATCCGCTCATTACGGTCAGATTTATATAGGTTTGACCGCCATCCGTCAATCCCAGGCCAGGTCAGCAGCCTTCTGCTCTTTCTCACTCTGTCCCTCCTTTTCACTGTCTGGAACACTCATCTTCCTCCTGTCGCTCTCTCTCTTCCTCCCGTCGCTCTCCTACGTGCTCTGTCTCTCTACTTTCTTCTGCCCCGGAGCCGTTGCCGCCATTTCTGCCTCAGGCTTCCTCTCGTCGCCGCTCGCACTTTTCTTCACATGCTGGCTCTTCTCTTTCTTCTCTCTCTACCTCTTCTCCTCTCTCTACTTCTCTTCTCTCTATCTCTTCTCTCGCTCTTCTTCCTCATCCTCATTGCTCTGTCTCTCCTCATCACTCTTCTCCATCTCGCTCTCTTCGCTTTCTATGCTCTTCCCCTTTTCTGCATCATCTTCAGTCTTCCTTTCTTCTATGTTTATCTATTTTTACGACCGCCCTCCTATGCCTTCGAGCGGCCCGCCCGACCGCCCTCCTGAGCCTTCAAGTGGCCCGCCCGACCGCCCTCCTGAGCCTTCGAGCGGACCGCCCTCCTGAGACTTCGAGCGGACCGCCCTCCTGAGACTTCGAGCGGACCGCCCTCCTGAGACTTCGAGCGGACCGCCCTCCTGAGACTTCGAGCGGACCGACCTCCTGAGCCTTCGAGCGGACCGCCCGACTGAGCCTTCGAGCGGACAATTTCAGACCCCTCTATGATTTCTAAGTGGAGAACTTGCTAAATCATAGGGTGATCAAATACTTACTGACCTCACTGTACAACACTTAATATCTCAAGTTATTCTCTGTAACGCTAGTTTATCCTTTTAAAAGTAGAATGTGGTTTAAAAGACGCATATTGTTGCAGCGCCTCCTGCTGGACAGAACTGATGAAAGCGAGAAATCATCTGGGCAGAGACGAAACTGATGAAACCAGAAAAACCTGAAACACACCTGCACAAACCGAAAGCAGTTTCAGACACAAGACCACATTTTACGAAGCTCAAACTGTTCGTGTTCAAACATCAGGATTTCAAAACAACTTGGATTCCACTTGGATTCAGTTGAAGTAAGATTTTGTTCAGAATGTGTCTCTTGTGCTTGATAAACCGGCATAATCGTATCTGATTAACCACACTGATTCATCAGCTTTCTGAATCATTATTAATGTGTTTAATAACGTTTAAATGTGTTTAATACACTTACTGTCATTCTTTTGAAACTTTTTTTGTAATTTTGTATATATTATATATTGTATTTTATTGTACAATATATTGTACTTTCTGTATATTATTTGTATTTTGTACTTGGTTTTGTGTAGATTGAAATGATTATTTGGTGCATTATTAATGTTTTGGAACGGGAGCACGGAAGTCTCTAGTTGAAGTGCAGGTTGTTTTTTTTTTTTGACAAAATTTTTCCTCTTCAAATTCTTTCAAGACCACGCCTTCTTGTGAACTCGACTAACAAAAGTTGATTATGAATATTTTCAATCGTATGATTTATTTGTAAGCTATAGGAGCGTCTGAGGTTATATTGTACAATGAGTAATACTATTTTCCCATGTGAGATTTGTCACACTCACGTCCTCAAGGAGGAGCGTGAGTGACAAAGGGATCCAAACACTAGGATGTGACACAAAGGGTTTAATGCTGACAAACACGAAGGAACTCGGGACTCGGGATTACACAGGGGATCTATCAACTGACAAGAGGAACAATGGATTGCATGAACATGCTCACACATTGACGAGACCAGACAAATGACAAAGCAAACACACAGGTACATATAGTGTCCAAATTGAGACGAGGAACAGGTGTGTAGTGAGGTCAGGGGGCTGAGTCTGGGACAGTGAGGAGGGGATTTTGTGACAGAACCCCCCTCCAAGGGGCGGGCTCTGAACATCCTCACTGGAGGGGCGGGCCGCTGGCGAACTCCGGAGAGCGGCGTGGAGCCGCAGCGCTTGGAGGCTTGGAGGCTGTCGACTCGGAGACTGGTGACTCGGAGACCGGTGACTCAGAGACTGGTGACACTGAGACTGGTGACTCGGAGACCGGTGACTCAGAGACTGGTGACACTGAGACTGGTGACTCGGAGGCTGGTGACTCGGAGACTGGTGACTGGGAGGCTGGTGACTCGAAGACTGGTGACTCGGAGACTGGTGACTGGGAGGCTGGTAACACGCAGAGAGCGACGATCAGAAGCCCTAGACAACGGCACCTGAGGACAAACAACCCGAGGACGCATGAAGGCGACGGATAGCTCAGGAATTGACGGCTCAAGGAACAAACATCAGAACCACACAAATTCAGATCGGGGTAACGCGAAACGTGTGTACTCGGAGCCAGCGGATTTGGGAACGCTAAGACGGCGAGCGAGGACTCGGACAGCGAGAGCTCGGAAACTAAGAGACTCGAAAAGTTCGAACTGGGGAACTTCGAACTCGGAAACTTCAAACTCGGAAACTTCAAACTCGGAAACTGAGGACGGACTACCGGTGAACTCGGAAAACAAGGACAGACTACCGGCGAACTCGGAGACGGCTAACTCTGAGACAGCTAATTAGGTAGCGGCTAACTCAGTAGCGATAGTGGCTAACTCTGTAGCGGTAGCGGCTACTCGCTAGCGGCCAACTTGCTAGCGGCAAACTCGCTAGCAGCCAACTCGGTAGCGGTAGCGGCTACGACTTGTAACTTGGGACCAGGGAACGGAGGAGTCCTCGGGGAGGAGCGTGAGTGACAAAGGGATCCAAACACTAAGATATGACACAAAGGGTTTAATGATGACAAACACTGAACAAAAACGTATTAACTGAAATCAGACACTTCACTGAGAAAAAAACTGGCGCGGTAGAGACCAGAAGAAGAGCGTGAGAGACCAGACGCGTGAGGAGACCAAGCTTTTGTCAAAGCAGGGCCACAACTATGTGTGGTAAACTTAAACAAAGTAACTAATTACGAATTACTTTTTACTTTACCATTTTGTAATTAAATAAATTTTCTAATTACTGTGTCTGAAAAGTAACGTAATTACCTAATGAGTAACTTAACCAATTCCTATAAACCTTCAAAAAACTAATTATTTAAAAATATAACAGTAAAACGTGAAATAGTCGAGACTTTTAGTTTTCTGAATCATCTTTATTACATTCCGTAAAACATTCTATAATAAATAAAGTTCTCTATAGTAAAAGTTACCTTCTTTTAGGTAAGAAACAAAATTCTCGAAAAACAAAATATATTCTGCAACAATAAATGCGGCTAAAAGACTCGATTCTGCAAGACTTTTCCACAAACTCTTCTGCAATCGTATGTTAAGCTTCAGACACGTTCAGACTTTCTGCTGTCGTTAAGCCAAGTGAAATCAAGTTCAGCCGCTCAGCTGGAGTTTTGTGGTGTTCATCATCTTCCGTGTGTCTGTGTTTAACTGCCGTTTCAGCGCTTCAGCAGCAGATACTCGCGCTATTAACAGCGGCCGACAGTGTTTTCTCCGCAGAAAGTGTCTCACAAATTACTGTAATGTTCATATCCGCGTGTTTCACAACAGCGAAGTGACTTGAATACGTATTATCATTGCGGAAAACCGTCACTAGCTGCAGCCGCCGAGTCACACTGATACACACCGAGTCACACCGAGTTAACGGGTTACACCCAACAATGGTGCGTGGTTCGCGCCCGGACCAAATACATCGTTCCTGCGCTCTCGTGGCGTCGCAAGAGTTACTCCACGTCAGGAGGCTGCGTGGAGGTTACGAAATGAAATGAATTTGAATTAAATTAATAAATTATTAATCTCCCAAGGGAGAAATTCATGTGATCATGTGCAAACACACAACACAATCGTACACAATATAATAAAATAAAAACAAATAAATAAACATTGCAAACATTACAATTTTCATTATAAAAACGGTATTTAAAAAGTATTAAAAGGTGCTTAGTAATAAATTATTAAATTAAAGTGCTAATCAGACCATGTCAGACAGGTTTGTTGTGCAGGGTTGTGAGAGTCTGTTTCTCCTGATGCTCATCTGTGCAGACATCCTGGTGTGTAGTGGGTGTCTGGGATTGGCCAGGATACCCTGCATTAGGCTCCTCATCCTCTTCTCCAGAACTCTACAGGACTCCTACAGTGTCCACCCTTCTCCCCATCACAGATCCACACCTTCATTACAGCCTGTCCAGACGATTGCTGTCCCTGCTGGACATACTGCCATCCCAGCATATCACCCCGAAGAAGACCGCGCTCACCACCACCGACTGATAAAAGAGGAACAGCATGTCCGTGCCCACCTCAAAAGACCTGAGCCTTCTCAGAAAAAACAGTCTGCTCTGACCCTTCTTATAAAGAGCCCGAGCCTGCACTGAGCAGTCCAGCTTGTGGTCAAGGCGAAACCCCAGATACTTGCTCACCATCTCGATCCTTTCCCCATTGATGATGGGAAGGTTTTGGCTCCTTGGTTTTAGACATTTTTAGCTTAAGACTATTGTCCCTGCTCCATGAGGTGAAACCAGTGATAAGCTCCCGGTCTGCGTGTGTGTGTGTGCGCGTGACTCGAGTGCCTGTCGGTTCGGTGATTGTGCAGGACGTGCATGTGTGTGTAGGTTCGGTGATGCTTCAGTCTGTAGAGCGCTGGTGTTTGAAACAGCGGATCATGGGTTCGATTCCCAGGGAAAGCAAAGAATTTGTTGAATTGTGAAAGTTGTAATTAAATGTAGTTCGCTTTGGATAAAAGCGTCTGCTTAAATAACTGTAAAGAAATATGGAATATTGGGTGCTTCTGTTTATGTGCATTTTTGAAATCGGCGATTATAAGCACGGACTAAATGTTTGATCGTTTAAAATTTGGGAAAAAGGGTGATTATATTCGCGTAAATGCAATATATTTGTGTGTTACAGTAAAGCTGATGTTGTTTTTCCTGCAGGAAGAAGAAAAGGATGTAAAGATGAGTGAGTGTGAAGAGAGAAAGCAGGAGGTGTGTGTTCACACAGAGAGATCAGCGTCTCCAGCCTTCAGCTGTGTGTCCATCAAGAGTGACGCATCCATGGACCATCCTCTTATATTCAGTGATGAAGCAGATGTTGTGAACTCTGAGTGAGTATTTACAGCTGGAGAAGAGAAGAACAGCAGCAGCATTAAACTTCACTCACATTCTTCTGTTTAGTCTGAGAACAACACCAGTAAACGAGTGTTTGCTCCAGTCAAGCTCTGGATTGTATGATGTTTAGTGTTTAAAGTTATCAGAATCAGAATCAGAATCAGAATAGGATTTATTCGCCAAGTGTGAGCGAGCACACGAGGAATTTGTTTTGGTTTAGGCATGCTCCTGCAATACACACATACAAGAAAAGGATGATTTATAGATACTTATTTACAATATACACATGCACATACACACACACACATATATATATCTATATATATACACATAGATATATATATATATATATATACATAGACATACACATATGGATATACACTAAATAGATTTAGAAATGTACATAAGGTGCCACATTGATTTACACATTGTGCTGTGCAGTCCTGAAGGGTTCGTTGCTTAACTGTTCAGGGTGGAGATGGCATTGGGAAAGAAGCTATTTTTGTGTCTGGCTGTTTTGGTGTTGGAGGATCCGCGCTGTCCGGGATGGTTCCGTTTAGCCATGTTTCCGTAAAGCAGAGCACGGAAGAGTTTGAAAAGTCCTTATTTGTGCGGGTGAGGAGCTGTAGTTCGTCTGTCTTGTTTGCGAGGGAGCGGAGATTCGCCAGATGAATGCTCGGCAACGGAGTCCTAAAGCCGCGCTGACGCGCTTTCACGAGCGCACCGGCGCGCTTTCCCCTCTTTCGGCGTCGCGAGCGCTTGTACAGGAGCGCAGCCCCTC